>JAQIVF010001849.1:0-12570 GCA_034698365.1 Steganacarus magnus | reverse complement strand
ATTATTAAAACGCTTTTAACACAATCCTAACAATACTTATGAAGTGAGCTCTTTATGAATGTGTCGTGAATTGTTTTGTAATGTGTTTAATAAGTTTTACCATTAAAACATGTTTTCATATATCCATTAATTACATATAATATATTAATGGAGATTTGATTAATAATTAATATAATTGAAAAGTATAATTAATTAATCAATTTGACTTACATCTCACTGCTTAACATTAATATAACCGGTTGCATAGCAATAGGTTTAAGAAATTAATAATAAACTTAAGCTATTTATATATCGCTTATTAACTAAACAAGACCGGAACATTCACAATAATGATCACTTTCTTAAGTACTGTTAGCAAAATATGTCAAAATGATGTTTTATTCATTGATATTTATATTAATATCCAATCGTGACGACTAAACAGATAATAAAGAAAATTGAAACATACATATCCATACGAACGCACAGAGTGTCAAAGCCATAGCTTCATTCTTTTGAAAGTGAGCTAAAAAATTTAATTGAATATAGTGTACTAAATTTATTGCGTAATTTTTTAAAAAACCGATAAAATAAAGTTAGTAATATCTAGAGTCAAACTATTCTATTTAGTTGGTTTTTAATTATTGAAACAAACCAGGCTATAATATTGAAAATTAAATCAAACAAAATGAGTTATAACCTAAATAAACCACTACCACCACAATTGATCATCAAAAACAGTGGAAATCATTTCTATGCCATAGGACTGTGGCAGTACTGCACTGCTGCTAATGCTAAGCGAAGTGCTATCTATTTTAATCCATTATTAAATCTAGTTAGTGTTATAATATTATGCTTTCGGTCGTTAATTTCAATTCTGACTAAAGAAGAGAATAAAGAATTTTTCATTAAAATCGGAGATTTCTGTTACTTTTTAAATATTCGCTATCAAATGAATGCGTGTCTTATGTGTATATTTTTATTCACAATCATCAGTCAAGCGATACATCACTGGAATTACACTCACAATATATGGCCGACATATATGAAAGTGTTTGAAATGATGGCCGGATTGCGTTCACCACAATCTATTGGTATCACTAATCGGGGAGAAATTAACAAAATCGTGAACAGAACCAAATATTTATTCAACTTTGTTGAGTTTAACTATCATTTTATATTTCCATTATTATCCTTTATTGTCAGTTTCCTTCCCGTAGCTCTCAATTGTTACTATGCTGGTCTGTATACACAGATATTTGTATACGTTGTTCCGTGGAGTGTGCTATACGTGTTTGCCACTGGCTATTACTGCAGCGTAATTGTCTGGCAACTCACTTACTTCTATCTGATTTGCTATTATTTGAAGTTAAAACTAAGAATTATCAACAGAAATTTGGCTGAAAAGCAGAGAAAAATTAAAACTGTAAACCACGCAACTATCGATTATGTTACGAAATCTTATCACAAAATTTATATGGAAATCGATGATTATAATAGCAACTATTGGACAATGTTCTCGTTCTGGCTTTACGTGCTATTTTCTATAATCGTTGTTCTAACCTTATATAGCTTATTGTTTGGCAGTATGACACTCACCACTAGATTAGTTTTTTGGTACGGAGTGGTGTTCTTCGTTTCGATATTGTTTGGATTTATGAGTATCGCTGCTTCACTAGCGTTTGAAACTGCAATGGCATATAAGATTTCATTGAAGCTATATTCTCGAATCATAAAAATAAGTACTAAGGTTACTGTGAGGGTTAAGGTAATGTTTAATTGAATTTTAAAAATGGTTTCATTAATTTATATTTCGGTTATTAATTTTATCGCATTTTCACTCTCAGTTGTCATTATTTATGGAAAGAGTGAGTCAGAAAAGAGTTGGATTTTACTGCTGGAAACTATTCATCATTAATTATTTCCGCTTTTATGAGGCATATAATTTTACTATCTGTTCGATGATAAATTTTTTAGTACTTATTCTATTCAAATTTATTTTCATTTACAGGTAATAGCGCTAATGAGTATGTTTTTCTTGAAAGTCGTACAGCTATCTTCTATTAATGATAATTAATGATATTTATGTATGTATACTCAGAATTTTAGTCATAGAAATGTAATATTAATATTCTTAATATAAAATAAAAGAATTTTTTATGAATATTTAATCTTATTCTTCTTATAATCTTATGATACAATATAATAAGATAACCAAGTTGTAAAATATTCTTTGATCAAACAAAATTAAAGAGTTTTTTTATTCTCAAAGAATAATTCTTTGAGAATAAAAATTCAAAAATTAATAATTTAATATTTTAAACACAAAAAAATTCATTAATGATATACCGATAAGCATATAAAATTCTTAAATTTGTGTTAAATTAATGTTAATAAACAGCGAAATCTTACCAAAATAGGTTTTTACTGAATAATTTATTTTATTAATAGGTTATATTAATCTTTCTTTTACATTACTACAGACTAATTCATATAAAAAAATTACCGAAAATTGTTGTATATTATTTTAAGAAAAGTGATTTTCAACTATATTTATGTTCTAAATAGTAACCAAAATTTTATTTTGTTAGAAATTACTTAAGTTAAGAGTAAGTTAAACGTATTAATTAATTAACGTTTGAATTTTATAGAAAATTAATTCAACCAATAATCAAGGTTGAAACAAATAGTAATGAAGTAATGCGATGTTAATTATTTTTATTTTGTTAATACACTCATCAACACCAATATTTGAATCCATCAAAACACTGAATAAACATAAGTAATATAAAGTTGAATCACTGCATCAGTATATATTACGTAATCTGTGTCACACTTAGTAATAGGTTATATCGCAAACTTATAGCGTAAAGATCGTACGTTTAGATGAAATAAATTATCTAAGATTAATCTGTAGACAAAACTTAAATCGATTAGTCATAAAATAGCAATAATCTACTAATAATTATTTATGTCAATCACTTTAATTAGTCACTGCTTCACTTGCGCTACAAAAGATTCACAACATGATCGCAAATTTTGTAAAACTATTTCATTAATTATTAATCTAAAAAGCTTTTAAATCATTTTAATTTCTTTTACACAAATTACCGATTTGTTTCTTCTATTTATTATTTAACTTATTATTAATAATAATGCCTTGTTTTAAGAAATTTAAAGTAATTTTAGCGGATATAATCAAACGTATCATTCGTATACCGATATGGATCTGTTTATACGTATTGTATATTTCGATTGGAATACCACTCATTCCATTTCGTGTCTTAACTGATAATCAATTTCGTCAAATCAGCGAAATTTTCGGCCAAAAAAATGTGAAGACAATTGTTGAGTTTGTGGCAGACAATTATCGATTTATTGAATATTATCGTATATTGTGTTATATTTGTGACGAACAGATTAATAGCATATTTAACGCGAGTCTCGAATACCGCGTAAATGCTGAAGATATCAGATCGAAAATTGTTGTGATTACTGATGGCGGATCTAAATATGGAAGCGATATCGCAAGAGTAATGAGTGAAAATGGCGCAAAAGTGATAATCGGTTATAAAACACGTACGAGTGATGTGCAGCAAAGTGGCGGTCATGTTTGGACAATTCATTTAGATATGACTAAACTGGAGTCTGTAAAAACGTTTGCGCGTCAAGTGTCACAACTATTTCCAGGCCAACCAATAGATATAATAATTCTTAATGCGTGCTTTTTGTCGGAAACCGATACAAGAGAAGTGACAGAGGAATTTGAACGACATTTTACTGCCAACCATTTGAGTATGTCATTGTTGTTTGTCTGTTATACCTTATACATCTTCACATATATATAAAGATAATTAGTAGCTTTGAGAAACTTTGATAAAAATTATAATTTTCTAAATGACAGGCAATTTAATAATAATCAATGCGTTGCGCGATCGACTCAATGCGAGTGAAAATGCGAGAGTAGTGATAGAATCATCGGCGAGTCATATATTTGGAAACATTGAGTTTGAAGACGTTAATTTAATAAGAAACTATACAATAATGAAAGCGTATTTGCAAAGCAAATTAGCGAATGTATTATTAGCGCATAGCATAGCTCAACAAACCTCTGGTATTAAAGCATTCAGCGTTAATCCTGGATGCAGTGAATCTGAGTTGAGATGGCGTCATAACAACACTGGATTACCATATATTCAGAGTTTACTTTATAAGTTATTTGATCTCGTATGCAATCGTTCGCAATACTCGATACACACAACACTATTCTGCGCACTCGACGCTAGTGTTGGGCGACATTCTGGTGGTTATTTCAGGTTAACTAAAATAGAATATATTTCATTTGAAAATATAGATTTAACATAAAAGTCAATGGATTTTTTATATATTTTAGTAATTGTCAGCGCATTTATATCGATATAATTGATGAAATGGCTAAAAAATTGTTGGATGAAAGCGATAATATGTTAGAATATCAAAGAAAATTAGAGATTCTTAATGATCTTTTAATCACATAAAAATATGAATAGTCCTAAATTTTGATTAAACTTAAATTGTGAATTATTAAAGAAATTTTATGTATATTTTATGTTATATTAATTGAAATAAAAGTTAACTGCGTTTTATTACAACATTGAATATAACATCTATGATTCAGATATATTGATAGAATGATAAAATTAATATCAGTTAAAACTGTTTTAGTGAAATCAGAGAGAAAAGTTAAAAAACCAATAAATTTTGTATTGTTTGTTAACCTCTAAACTTTAGAGTCCAATTTGCACACATCAACGGTAATATTTGTTTATAATAAGCCATCACATCATTGAATCAACGTTAGTAAAATAAAGTCGATTCATCAAAGCGCATATTATATAATATACGTCTTTCTGTAGATTAGAGATTAAACCCATAGAGTAGAGAATCGAATGTTTTAGATAAAAATAACTAATGATTGATTAATCTGTGCACAAAAATTATATCGATTAGTCATAAATTAGCAATAATCTACTAATAATTATTTATGGCAATCACTAGAGTCAACATAATAGCAATTATAGCATAAAGAAATAGCACTATAAATCAGACGTGCGATTGAATTGAATTTTTCGAGACTGCGATGCACTCTTTGTCGGCTTTTATTAGGCGCCACTCGAAAGAGTATAACAATTTGTAATACTCTTTCGAATGGCGCCTAATAAAAGCCGACAAAGAGTGCATAGCAGTCTCGAAAAATTCAATTCAATAGCACGTCTGCTATAAATAGCATGTATAATCAACCAAAATAGCATTTAAAATATTTTTATATCTAATTTTAACTTTGATTTTAATTAACTTAATTTATCGAATTAAATTAAATTGATGTTACGGTACCTTGAGAAATAAATATTTGATATATTAGTATAAACAAAAAAGTGAAATAATGCAATAATAGCAAAATGAGCTTTAATAGCATTTAAATCATTTATGTTGAAAACTAGCGAAATATTGCAATTATTAATGTCTTGCTAAATTGTCGCATTTTATGTAATTCGTTTAATAGGGATTGGAATCTCTAAATATGAAAATAAGTATAATTAATTCTTTTTCAACTTTCTGAAAAACTTTCAAATAAGAATATTTATTTATTTATAATCCAAATAAGTTTCAATTCGTCTGAAGTAGTTTATAAGATTAAAATTTTCTGAAAATTTATGTATTTTTGTATATTATGAGAGTTTTAAGCAATAATTTATCAGCTGGCGGTTTGGCGGTTTAAACCGCGGTTTAGCGGTTCGGTTATATTTTTAAAAAAAAATTTAGCGGATCGGGTTGGTTAGACAAGTGTCAAACCGTTGACTACTTTAGCGATTATAATGCAATCGTTATTGGGCATCAAATTGGAGCACATGTTTTGTTCGTTCGCAACACTCTGTTTTTCTGTTTGTTTGTTTGATTGCATACAAATTAGTCAATACACTCGTCTAAACAAATTTATATTCATTCAAATCTGAATTGTTGAAAATCTGCTATGAAGTGTTACTATAGTTACACTCCGCTCAAAACCATATCTCTAAATTCTCCAAATTTTAGAGGGGTTTCTAATCTCACCGAATTTAAGCAACAAATTTTTCCTAATTTTGGACAAAAATTATAGGGGTCTCAAAAACTCATCGGATTTAAACGACAATTTTTGCAAATCTCGATTTTTCGTTAGGGGGTCAACCCATGCGCGCGCACCAAACCCTGTATAACTATGACTGTTACATAATTAATACCATATAAATAAGTGAGTTCTGATAATGAAAATTTTATTACAATGTTGACTAAAATAAATTGTTGAGAAATATTATTAATGATATTTATTATTGATTAAATATTTATGAATAAGAAGTTTTAATTAGTGTTCCGTTAATTAGCATAACTTCTCTTGTATTTATAGTTAATAACTTCTCTGTATTTACTGTTCGTCTGTAATCATTAACGTTATTTTCGATTAAAACATCAGCAGAAATGAAATTTATTTTCTCTAAAATTGTTATATAAAATAAATTTTCAATATTATTTCATTCTATATGGTTGTGGTTAACATTTGTATAATATAAATACTCAACAATCTTTTAGTTTTAACTTTGAAACGAAAATTCTATTTCAATGAACAAATACTTATGCACTGATATCAGAGTAAACGGTTATTACGTTAGGTTTAGTGATGATGATAACCGTACTATAAATGATGATAAACTATTTAATTTAATGCCAAATAACCTCAAACCATATGTTTGGTTTGACGCGCAACGCATTTGCGGACCTCTTATGCAGATAATCGTTGAATTGTCCATTAAGTACAGTTACAGGTAAAATTATTATTTTTAATAACGTTAATTTATGCACACTTATGCACTAATCTTCAAATTCATTGCATTACTAGTTTAATGATTTTTAATATGTAATATTGTGTAACATATAAAAATATAGCATTAATCAACAAATATATATATTGTATTTTTTTGAAGCTTTTTCCGGATTAAAACCCAATCACAAACTAAGTTACTTAAACACATCTCTAATAAACCAAGTATTTTATTATATCCGTCGAGTCATTACTACTGTGACCATTTAAAGTCGATTGGTTATGACACTTTTATGGCCCGATTTCTCGGCATCAAACACTTATCACACATACTATCAAACATCAAACGCACACAATGGCCGATATTTGCGTATTTTTCCGGTTTTGATCTCTACATTTGGTTTGCATTATTGTTGGCTATTATAATACAATCATTATTTGGCACCAAATTAGATAAAATTTGTTCTTCATTCGCGAACGAAGTTTGGCGATACTCCTCTTTATTAATGGCGGAACCATTTCCAGCTTTAGCTTACAAGCAAAAGCTAAAATTTCTGCCGCAAAAAGTTATTCTGTTACTATGGTTGCTGTCGTGCACACTAATTCTGTCATCATTTTCCGGGGTTTTGCTTAAATTTTTTATCATAAATTCGCCGAACGAAGTAATCGACACATTCGAACAACTGAACGAATTGAGCCCAGAATTGAAAATAGTGACCACAGAGTTCGCACACTTCGCGCGTATGATTAAAAAGTACAAAAACTCTGCAGAGGAAAACTCTGATATTTCAAAATACTATCGAATATCGGAAATTTTACCCCAAAAATTTCAAGATATGAACCCCACTGAAATGACCAAAATTTTCACTGATAAGTTAGCCACTGGGGAATACGTGGTCGTACAGGACAGGTCAATATTAACTCAGTTATTTAACGGTCTGTTCGATAAGTATTACTTGTCGAAGTATGGCATAACAATGGCCTCATACTCAGTGATACTGCATTCCTGTAATGTTGAACTGCAATCCAATATTAACAAACTGTAAGTAATTATTTGGTTAATTAACTAACTTAGTAATACTAAGTTAGTAATTTTAGCTCACAAATGGAAAAATTATTCAAAAGATTTTTTTATTGTTATTTTATGTTACTTTAAGAAAATAATCCGCTATTATGAATGCTCCCTATTTGTTATCTACTATTTGTTTAATTAATTTCAATTCTCTTAAATCAGAATCACTCAGTTATATGAGACTGGTATTTATAACCACTGGTTATCTAAAGCAGGCGATGAAAATCAGTCGCGCAATGATAGTAAATGGCGGGAAAAATACAAATATGTTGTTCTGTCTAACAAACGATTAATTGGTGTCTATTATCTATATATGATCGGCATTTCAGTGTCAGTCATAATCGCCACACTAGAGATGCGAGCGTTATTACACAGATCTCAACGGATAATTTGCGCGAACTTATTTAGTAAATTATTTGCTTTATATTTAGCGTTTAAATCTATATTTTTCGCACAGATAACAAATATTTGAAACTGAATCACTATTTTGATTATTAATGTATAATTGAAAAAATTAATTTCACCAGTTATGGCACTTCGGTTAAACCAATTTTGTATACAGTGGTGAATTGTAAACTTTAAATTGAAAATAGCTAAGAAACTTTTGCTTTATAATCAAACTGTATGTACATTTATTATAGTTACACAGAGGGGGTGCTTGCCCAGGGTTGACCCCCACCCAAGAATAACCGGAAAATCTGACCCCCTAACGAAACATTGAGATTTGCATAAAATGTCGTTTACCCAAAATTCTGAAATAATTTTCGCTTAAAACCGGAGAGTTTTTTTTGACCCCCTCTTCTAAAATTTCGAGGATTTAGAGACTTGACCCCACCCTAGAGGTATGGAGTTTGTGTAACTATGATTATGGGGATGAAGCAAATTTGTTCGTATCCGCCTTAATAGGCTTTCCAACATTGCATGCCACTGCAGGATAGCGAGAAGCATAACAGCAATCTGATTCCAAACTTTTTTTGATTTTTAAATTGATTTAAACAAAGTAGTAATTAAATATGGTTGTATTTCTGAGTTGATCTGTGAGAGGTATTTAGAAATTGTGTTAGAAATTGACATTTTTCAGTAAATATTTTAATATATTTAAGTTTTAATAATTATTGAGTTTAAGTGATATTTGATTTCAAGCGTTTCACTAAAACACGAGAACTTAAATAACAATATATTTTTTAATGAGTTATAATTTAATATGACTTAGTTTTAAAAATATTTTAAATACACAATATTATAATGATTAAAAATCCAAAATACTTAATAGATATTATCCAACTCCGAGAGAGTGTTTAAAATATCTGTACACAAACAATCTTAAAAATTACTCTCGAAATAGAAGTATTAATGAATAAAATGTGAATGAGATTTATTTTCTTCCGAACTGCCATAACGAGAACGTTGTCGACGAATTAGCTGTCGTACTGTGCATTTTATGCATTTTCGGTGTGGTTGTGTCCGGTTCTGGCGATTCCGTAATGTAATCAGTTTTCACGCGCTTTTTCTTTGCCTTTTTGAACACAAATTTTTTCTTCACTATAGTACCGCTTATATGGCCCCAAACCGAGCCGTAAACGTAACCATTAACATAACCAGTGATAGTGACCCGAATGCTCTCAGTAATGTAAACCTCTATCCTTCCCTCTATCACTCCCTCGTACGTTATTTTGATGATCGTTGCGTTAATTACGCCGTATACAGTGGCGCGCGATATTTTTACGTTCACGAAAACACCGATCACAATGCCATCCACTTCGCCGTCTATTATCTCTTCTTCAAATTTACCTTTGAATTGTAAAAAAACGGTGTAAATATGTTTGATTAGAAGTATTCATAATTTTTCTTTACCATTCATTTTGACGCCCTTATAATAGCCAATTATTGTGATTCGAGTCACAACTTTCACGTACATATAACCTTTGATGGTGACATTCATCGAACCACTCACAAAACCCTCCATCACTCCATTTACACTTATGTTAGCCGATCCGTACAGATACGCATTCATACTGCCATTTAAGTTTGCCTCCACCCGTGTTCTCTTCAGTGTGGCTATAATAGTGGCATAATTAACGGTCGTATTCATTGAGATAACGGTTGCGTTAACGTATTCCACTTTTTTGATGTGTTCGGTCTCTGTTTTCTTTTCGTTCTCGTCCTCTTCATATCCGAACGAAAGTAAATCGGTTGTGGTTGTCTCTGCTTCTAAAGTGGTTGGACTCTGAGTGGTCACATCTGTTAATGCGGTGCTCGCTGTACTTTCCACACTTTGCTCACTGGTAGCGTTTTCGAGGTCATCGAGCGAATTAAAATTTTTAATGGTTCCCAGAGTGAGACCACTCATTTCAGTGCTCGCCTCGAAATTAAATACGGTTTCGACGCGCTCTTTCTTTCCCTTTATAACAATGACGCTTCTCTTAACCACAGCACCGGTCATTTCACCGGAAATAGAACCCGAGGCGTAGCCATTAACATAGCCAGTAATCGTAGCCCAAAGTGCCTCATAAATGTAAACGTTAACAGTTCCCTCAATCTTTCCATTCAGTTTGATGTTAGCGAATCCGTTTATCACGCCATTCACCGTAGCCTTTGATATTTTTCCCTTTTCTAACGCACCGATAACAATACCATCCACTTCGCCGTCAAGAATCTCTTCTTCAAATTTACCTTTTAATTGCAAAGAAAAACGTGTCAATAATTGGTCATTTGATGTCAAAAATAATTAATTAATTGTATAATTATTTTTTATTTAAACTTAGATACTATATAATATAAATGTCTCAAAATTTTCCATACCATTCATTTTGACGCCTTTATAATAACCAATAATTGTGATTACAGTCACTATTCTGAAGTACATATACCCTTTGATGGTGAAATTGATGTTAGCAGTAAGCCAACCCTCCATCACTCCATTTACAATTATGTTAACAGAACCATCTAAAAATCCATTGATACTGCCATTAAAGTATCCATTCACTTGTGTTTTACTCATTGTGGCTTTAATTAACGCATTACTTACTGACGCATTCAATGACACAATCTTCGCATTCACGGACTCTATTGTTTTAATATTCACGGTCTCTGTATTGTTTTCACTGTCGTCGTAATCGTTGTATCCCTCGTGATTCATATAGGTTGTAGTTTCTGAGTCCGAAGTGGTTAACGATGACGTTGACGTCGTTTCTATAGAGCTGCCGCTCGTTTCGGTCGCAGAATCGGTTTTAATTTCCGTTTCAATTCGTTGTTTTTGGCCATTTCTAATTATATATAGTCTTTTACCTACGGTTCCATTCATATAACCGTAAACCACTCCGAAAACATAACCGGCAATATAACCAGTTATTTGACCATTAATTCTTTCAGTCACATAACCAGTCATACACGTATCAATCAAACCATTCACATTGATTTTGATGGTGCCGTTCACCATACCGTTCACAGTGGTATTCTCAAAATTTCCATTTTCAATAACACCGATAACAGTGCCATCGACCTCACCATCAATCGAGTCTTGTTCGTACTTTCCATTAACAGACACGCCATTAATAGTGCCGATCACTGTTGTGTCTGTAACTTTAGAATGCATAACGCCTTTAACGGTTGCATTGATTGCACCATTCAGTAAACCATTCATCAGTCCATTTACGGTCATATTCGTCGCTCCATCGAGACTTGCAGTCATCCTACCAGTAAAACATCCTTCAATATAGGTATGCCTTAGTTTGGCCATAATGGTGACCGACGTAACAGATGCGGTCATCGATGCAATCGTTGCATTTACCATCTCAACTGTTTTTATATTTTGTGTCACTGTATTGTTTGGATTGCCATCGTCTTCGTCTTCGTATCCGCCGTGCACTAACTCAGTGCTCGTTTCGTCCAGAGATGTACTCGTTTCTACAACTGTTGACAGTGTTGTTTCGGATGTGGTTAATGTTGTTGCGTCCGTGTCTGTGGTTACTTCGGTTGATACTGTCGTTGCTTCGGTTGTTGTATGCATTTGTTCATCCATTGGTGTTGTATCGCCGAGAGAATTGTAATTCTTTATAGTACCGAGTGATACAGTGCTTGTCGATGGTTCTAATTCGGTACTCATTGAACTCGTTTCTGTCGAACTACTTGTTGTTGTTTCCGGTATTGTCGTTGATTCCATTAAAGTTGTCAGTTCTGTACTCGATATAGTTTCGGAAGTCAATTCTCCTGTTACACTGCTTTGTACTGTTTCTGAGGTTAATTGAGTTGACTGTGTTTCTGATTCGGTGGTGGTATGCACTGACGTATCCATAGGCATCGTTCCATCGCCGAGAGAATTATAATTCTTTATGGTTGCGAGTGACAGAGTGCTCGTCAATTGTTCAGTTTCAGTACTTATAGAACTCGATTCTGTTTCTGTCGAACTAGTTTCTGGTTCTATTGTAGTTGTTGTTGATTCAGTTAAAGTAGTTATGTCTGAACTCGTTGTGGTTTCTATAGACTGTTCTATCGTCACAATAGTACTTTTCACTGTATCTGTGGTCACTTCGGTTGATAGTATCGTTGCTTCGGTTGTTGTATGAATTTGTTCATCCATTGGCGTTGTGTCGCCGAGAGAATTATAATTTTTTATAGTACCGAGTGATACAGTGCTTGTCGATGGTTCTAATTCGGTACTCATTGAACTCGTTTCTGTCGAACTACT
>JAQIVF010001848.1:0-12572 GCA_034698365.1 Steganacarus magnus | reverse complement strand
CTACTTCATAATGAATATTCTTTTAAAATTGCTTTTCTGGAAGTTTTTCGAAAACATTTGATTTACAAACCACAGATGTCGTGCGAAAAATAATCAAAATAATAGATAAATCAGTTATACACAATTTATTCGGCAAAGGAATCTCAAGAATGTCTGTTTTTTGCGTGTTTTAAATGAATACCACGTTACCGATGAATAAAGAATCCTAATCTTTGTTTTTATTACACAATGGAATGAGCGCACCATTTGGGAAACACTCCCTTTTCTTAACATTTAGAATTTAGATACGCATCTAATATCGCAAAAAATGTTTGTAAAAAAAACCTTACCATTGACTCCCTTATGCTCTAAAATAAATTCTAGCAAAACTTATGTAAAGCAATGCTGAGTATACTCTTAACTTATATAAATTCTTAGTGTCGAAACTAACCGTTTAAATATATATTATCGTATTTATTATAAAAATTCAAACCATTTAATGAAATATCTATTATTCTTTTTAAATACAATTCAAACTAACTTCAAATTTAATACAATTATTGATGTTATAATAACTACAATAAAGCGGCGACAAAACATCATAAAAAATAAAAAACAATGAATGGAATGTTATGCCATTTTAAAAAAACAAAGAAAAAAAAGTTCAGAGCATAAAAAACAAACAGAAAAACTTTTATCTAATGAATTACACAGTTTTTCGCTTTTAAATAAATAGCTGCGTCGCTTTGAATGTACCGCACATGTATAAAAAAACTTAAATAAATCAAAGATTTACAACTAAGCGGGAAAAAAACAATATATTTAATATATATAAAAAACAAAAGTATTTTAAAAAATAAGAAAAAAAGAGTTATTTTTTTCTCATTACAAAAAAAATCATTATACAAATCAGAGAATTTACTCTTAAGACATAATTAAAAACATTATTATTATTATTATTATTATTTTGTTTTCGATTGTAATTTCAAAATACAAATAGTGTGGTCAACTCAATGACTCGCGTGATAATACGGTTTTGAGAGTATATTATTAAATGAAAAATAGTGATCATCACTTTTTTTCTTTAATTTCAGAGCTGCTCTTACATATGTAATAAGTTATGTCATCTAAAAGTTTTTTTTATGTTTTTTTTTCTAATTTATATATTTTTAGGAAAAATGATACAATTATTATATTTTGAAATTTATTTGTACAAAAAAACACCTCAATTATCATTTTTTAATTACGATAATTATTAATAATATTATTTAAGTTTTGAGCTTTGTTTAAAAAAGACAAAAGTAAAACAGTTTCGCGTTAGAAAAAAAAACAAGAAACAAAAAAATATTAGAAACATATTCTTTTTTTTTGTTGCAAATATTGATTATAATTGTTGGCACAAGTAATTACTTTCAAACAAATAAATCTTCTTATTTTTTTCTTAATGTTATCTCTCATCAAAAACGAATTTATATTTTCAAAATGCTTGTCGAGAATGCAGTGTCGGATAATAATTATTAATAGTGTGTTCATACATAGTGTGTGCTAATATATAGCGTGTATCGGCTGGTGTTATACCGACGCAACGCTATACCCATGAATCGCCGGCAGGCATTGATGGCGGATATATGGGCTCATTATGGTCTAATATGTAATTGTCACTTCCGAGTAATGCCGTTTGAGATGATGTATCATTTGGACGCGTATGCGTTTGCTTCTTGCGTTCGCGATTCACTTGTGCATAAACTGGTTCCGATGTTGCGCTGCGAATGTATGTCTACAATCAACATCGAGCGAAAAGAGAAGAAAAAAAAACATTTTTCAATTAAACTGTTACATTCATTACTAATTTACGAGAGTGGGTGTCATTCAGAATTTCACTTAATACTGAAATTTTGAATTTCAATTGTTTTTTAATATATAATTTTCTATAATTATTATTAATTCTCTAGTTTATATAAAAAGCTTTTAAAACATGAGGGCGTTATAAGAGAGAAAAAAAATAAGATAAATGGAAAGGCGAGACAACATACCCAATACTCAAAAGTTTTTAAGCGAAGCATAATATAATTATTAATTTTAATAGATATGATGACAACATCTTATGAGCAATTAGTAATTGAAAAATTCTTAATAAAGAGTCTAAAGTTTTTATACATATATATTTATATACAGTTGTAGTTTTTAAGCATTTTATTTTGCTAAATCAATATCCATGAGGCGGAGGCGGAGGATGCTGTACATGAGAGGAAAGCATTGAGATGTAAAAAAGCGAAAAAAAAGAAAAACATGTTAGTAATGGAAAAAAAGAGAAATAAATTTACTGTTAATTAATGGATTGTTTTAATTAAGATAAATAATTAGATATAATGCAATAGATATATACCGCTCCAGGAGGATAGATCTGTATGCCTCCGATTGGCGGACGGTGTAGGAGTGGTTGCTGTTGCGGAGCTGTTATTACACCGTCACTGTGGTTCATGTCTAACAGAGCCAATTCTTCTGGCTGTATGTGAACAGGAAAAAAATGAGAACTTTTTTCGGGAAAAAGTAAAATTAAATCAGAGAGTTGTAAAGTTACTGATAAAATACTTTAAATGTATTACTCGTATGTATTCTTTTATACGATGTATTTAGCCGTTACAGCGAAAAATAGTTAAAGCATACTACTATTAAACTTTGCCCTTAAATGCATATATCGTAGTGAAATATAGACAGCTATGTAATCAAAAATGAATGAAAAGGTTAACGTAATGCAGCGATAAATATACGTGATATAGTTTGCTGCTAAATATAGATCATGGATCAGCAATTTTTTTTTTAACTTTTAGATTATACGGTCGACGCTAATTTGACCAAAACTCAATCCATTACTGTTGTATACTTAAATTATTACTCTGAGCATAACAATGAAATACAAAAGAATACATAATAAAGGTTCAACAGTCGTGTTACATAAAAACGCAACATTCAATATATATATATATATACTGTATATAAAATAGTTTTCTTTAACGAGGTGTTGTTCACTGCTACGAAACGCTAAAAAGATTTTTTTTAAGCAAAGAAAAACAAGAATGACTTGAAACATGGTTATCGAAAATTATTTTCAATTATTATTATGCAAAAAAAATACAAATTTCAAATAAATGTAAATTTTAAATATTTGACGCCGATATTATTAATCTTTCAAAATATCATATGTATTTAGTTTATTATTAGTTTATAATACATTGAACGAAAAAAAATCAAACCACAAAATCCGGATAATTAAAAAAATAAGGGCAAATATTGTTCGTTTTGAAATAATTCATGCATAAGTACTGAGTTTAAATATTCGTGTCAATAATTTAATTTATGCGTTTGAATACAAAAAACACGCAAAACCGCAAAGTAGTTCCGTTTGGGTCAAGTCTAGTGTCTTTCATATTATTTATGGTTATTATATAATTCTAAACAACAACAAAATAATAGAAGTTAACACAACACGCAACTTACATATTTAAACTTGAGAATGGAGTAAATATATTTGACAAAAATATTGTTTATTTAAAAAAAACATTCAAAGCTATTAAAAATGTTCTGTTGTTTAAGGACGAGAAACGAAAGATTTTCCCAATAAGATAGAGTAAGATATCTATCAGTGATATCTCTATAAGATAAATACTTATTCAAATAATAAAACAAAAGAAGTAATTGTTTGATTGTCTTCAAAGATATCGACATTTATTTACGCTAAACTATCAAAACATTTAATGAACTTTTCTCTTATTGTTGTTTCAATGCAACTTAATTTCTGCGTCATTAAATTTTTAAGGATTATAATTAAATCTAAAACAAGTTTCTTTCGTTATTTGTTTTTTGCTAAGACTACTAAAAAATATTTCGTATACAGCAACAACAAAATAATAAAATATATTTTTCATACCATAATATTTATGCGCGTATTATTAACTTTACGCAAATATTTGTAATAAATTTTAGTTACAAAAAAATGTTGACAGCCAAAGGCATGCAAGCTTGGTATTATATTTGATTAATTTGCTAATTAGAAACCTGATACGTAATTTAGCTTCACCTTAATTACGAACAAAATTATTTCTTTTTAATTATTTGCGTAGAAAATTTGCAAAATTATGGTTTGTTGTAAACCATCCGTCTTAAGCTTATTAAAGATATGGAATATAATAATAAATATATGTTGCAAAATTGATTGAAATTTGGAAGAGAAAAATATAACTATTCGAGGGTTTTTGAAACAAAATAATTTGAATTCACAACAAAATCTGCAACAACTATGTTAAAAATTGTTTTTATAGCACTTTGTTATAAATTAGTAATCACTGCATCACTATTATTATTATTTAGCGAAAAATTTAAAAAATATGTTGTAAAAATTAAATCTTTTCTTTTGACAGATAGAAATTTGTACAAAAATATAATTAATTGAGAGGACAATGCCACTCAAGTATGTGATTTAAACTGATGATTGTCGTTACGATTCGGTACATTGAACATGTGGTATTGTCCAGGAAATTCTAACATTTCAATATTTCACGCAATGTACACACAACTATAAAATTTTAATTTTGCCGAATTGAAAATTTAACTTAGCCTAAACACAAAAACTGAAAATAATTTCATCACTGAAAATAATTGTTTTTAAAAATAATTAATAGAATAAAATAGATGTATCACTGATGGAACTCGAATATTTAAATAAATGCATTTTTTTTAATTTTACAAAATAAATAGCTGTGCACATATTTCTCTTTTCTAAATGATTAGTTAAAAAATAAAAATATTTAATCTAAAATTATTTCGACACAATTCAATTCAATTTTCGATCATACGTTTCATTTGCTTAAAAATTGCATGCATTCATACCCTTCCGTGCAATTGACTGCCATTAAGATCTCTGTTAACGTTGACAACAGTAGCACCACCACCACTACCACCTCTGGGCAGTGTCCTGTCCTCATATCTGGTGCCGCCAACCGTACTCATGGGACGCGTGAGCGTATTGTTAGCGCTCTGCGAGTTCGAGGACGAAGACGTTCGCGAGAGTAGTGTTCGAGAATTAATGAGAAAATGCGATTCTTTCCATCCAGCTTTTCTATACACTTCACGCAATTCTATGTGTTGCCACATATTGAACAGCAACTGATAACAAATTGATTTTTGAAATTTTCATTTCGCAATGTGTTTTTAAAAAATAATAAATAAGGATAATTACTTGAGTGGTGAATTTGAAAACTCTTGGTGAGAATTTGGCCTTTTGTTTGACAATAATAGTGAGTCTTTCCATACCCGCTGCTTCAAGCAGTGATTTCGCGAAATCAGGATTTTTAGCGATCACTTCATTAAGCGTTGCGAGAACCGCTGCTACAGTATCATCGCTGGCATTTGCGTCATGCTGTGGATTACCATTTGGCAATTTTGACACTAAATCTTTAAGCGCGTATTTTCCGATTAATTCCTTGTTTCGCGAATCCATCGCTAAATTTCTGAGAGCAGTGGCGACCGCACACACAACACGATCCACTTCCATACGCAGTAATTCGACGAGAATTGGCAAACCTTTCTCCTTACGCACAGCACCGCGAATGTCAATGCTTGGCTGCCAGAAACACGCGGCCAAGTTCTGTATTGCACCTGCAGCTGCTTCTAGTGTTTCGGGGTTCGAGCATTCCGAGAGCAAAGCTAAGTATGGCTGCACTACTTCTGTTTGCCACAACAGTTCCATTCCACGAGCGGGTTCTGAACGCGGACGCGCTATTGGCGGCGATGTGGGCGTCACTGACACACCAGTTTGTGGACCTGATATCGTCAAGTGTTGAGTTTTAGCGTCCAAAAAATTTACGGGTCCATTATTAGCTGATGGACTCGTTGCTGATGACGACTCCTTAGACTTTCTCTTGGAAGCGCCAAAGCAACCTAAATTGTCTCCAACCTTAGAGCCGAGTCCACCCATAATAGCTGCTGCACGTGATGATGATGACGGTGATAATGAACTGTTTTGATTGAGATAATAATGTTTGTCGTACTCGGGATCTATCACTTCCTGACATCTATAGCTTAAATTGCGAAGAATGCAAACACAATTCTCCACAGATTTATTGTCCATATCATTCTTGCCAATGGCTGCGCGCACAAGAAATAATAAGGCATCGACGAGTCCATCACATTCACGCAACTTTCGTCGCGCGTACTCTCCTGCAGAAGAAACATTACGCAATACTCCCGATCCGTTTCTGAACACAGTAGACCAGTAGATATCTGCAGAACCGCCTAAAACTCCAGGCGGCGCTGGAAGATTGGGATCAATACTTCGATCCCAACCAGAGTTAGGAATAATAATCACATTCACTAAAACAGTCAATGCGTCATCAATAATAGGCCTCTTTAACTCTTCAGAAGAACTTAAGTTCCACAGCACTCCAGTAACCAATTCTCTAATTTCATTGTCTATAGTTTTCCTCAAAAGCCTAACCAGAGCTGGTATTCCTCCAGCGTTTCGAATCGCGCGCTTATTTTCATCATTTTGTCGGCCGTAACTTAAATTTCTGAGAGCACCGCAAGCGTTGCGCTGGATTTCGGGAACTTCTTGCGATAATAAATTAATTAATGGAGGAATTCCACCCAAAGCACGCGTTTTTGACTTCATATTATCGTCCATAAAACACAAGTGCTGCAAATAAGCGGCAGCGTTGGCGCGAACGATGTTATTTGGATGCGCGAGAAACTCAATCACTTCGTGCAAATCAGGATCTCTCCAACGAACGTCGCCCAAAGAGCCGTCAGGCACCACGAGATGGTCCATCGCGAACGCCTGACCACTCGCTATAGACTGCGCGCGATACGCCGCCTCATCCTCTTCGTAGACGGAAGGCGGCACTTGTGGCTGACCGTGAATCGATCCGCCATAAGTTGCGTGATCGTCATAACTCGGACGCCTATCAAGATATCCTTGCGGCGGATCTTCGTAATTATTATAGTAAGCACCACCGGGCGAATGCATTTGCGGCTGAGCGCCCACAGCGTAACCGTAAGGATTGTGTTGCGGTTGTTGGCGATGCGGTTGAAAGCTTGCGTCCAATTCGTCATAACCTGATTGTGGCATGTGATTCATCGAAGTTCGTCGAATGGGTGGAGGAGATTCTGACATTAATGATGGCGTACTTGACATATTAATAGGATAGTCTTGATAGTTGTGATAATCCATTTGATAACCAATTTGATTGTTACGAGAGTAAGGATCGTACATACGAGTGCTGTGCTGTTGCATCTGCTGTTGCGATGCGGTTGTTGTCGACGCCGAACCGCCGGGTGATGGAACCATGCCGTACGCAACGCCACCATTTGCGCCGTAATGGTGATCGTAGTTTAAGTAATCTATTTGATCATTTGGTTGGTAATTGGTGTAATCAGTTGCCGCTGACGAGGACTGTGGCAGTGTGGGTGTCAATGATGCCACCTGTCCAACAGTGTGACCATTGTATGGCTCTGACTGTTGCGGAATCTGTGCTGGAGATTCTTGTACACTCATCTACAAATACAGATCAATAACTGATATATGATGTCATCGCAACATAACCAAAGTGTATTCACTTTTTGTTAATAACATTATAAATATTCATTTTCAAAAAAATTCATTGATCACACAGTCAGCAAAACGTGAACATACAATCATTAGTAATTTTAGCGATCACTTGTTTCAACGCAAATGCAAACAAATCATTGCACTCTTTGCAAAAATATACAGACAATTATTATTGTTATTATGCTAAAGGAGTCACGAATTAATAATGAAAAATACTGGAAATTGCATAACACGTAAAATTTGAGACAAACATTAAAAAGCGATGTTACGAATCATATGCAATCATAACACGACTCATTAGCATTAAAATGAATATTTTTTTAGATAAACATTGAATATATATTTATAACTAAACTGTTAGTGATATTCATCAGTGAATAAGATTTATCGCCTCAACATATCTAGACATAGCTAACATACGTATGTGTCTTAAAGAGATACAACTAAAAGAAAAACAGTAAATCAATTCATCACAATATATATATATAGCGATCGAGGCTTCAATTGCGAGCAAACATATAAACGCAGCACAAGCACACACACACTCTTCTTGTTCCTTATTTATGGCTAACTCTCTGCCATAGTTAGGAAGCTTCTAAAGATGACAGAATGAACAGCCAGAGATAGAGAGGGAGGGATACTGAAAGAGAGTGAGAGAGCAAAACGAGTAGAGTCCATATTATATCCGATAGGGGTTGGAGTTGAGTGGAGAGCGGAGTGGAGAGAGAATCGCTGAAATGCTGCTGTATATCTATGCAGTATATGCACACATTTGAACAGAAAAACAGTTCGTGCGTTATTTACCAGAGCTTAGAACCTGTTTTCGCTTTACCTCCTATAAGAATTCGTATCTTTTTTTAAAGATTACGAGTTCAGAAAACTAAGAACCGGTACAAATGTTAGGCGAGCATCGCATCACATCAACACTGCAGCCAACAGAGTCACTCCAGCCTTAATACTCTGTTAGAAGAAAAACTGTCGTTATATCTCATTATGTGTTGTCATTGACCCAAACATTTAAACATCGACACACACAACAGCTAACAGATCCCAAATGGGTTAAACTTCTAATTCAATAAAACACTTTCTATTTCCATACTACGTGTGCCTTATCATCAAATATTTTGCAATTTCGCGCAATTTATAAGAATAATCTCAGACAGCGATTGTGTGCGAGAATAACATATTCGGAATTATAGATTATTGTACATATGAGACAAAATATTTTTTTTAATACAAATACATTCCCGTGTGTATCGCCTCAACAACACTCGCAAAACCATGTTTTTACAAAAACAGGTATTAGCGATCATAAGAGATAGTTATTAAAAAAATTTTCCGATCCAGTGATTAGTAAAAGAAAATTAGAAATAAGAAAAAACTATACACAATAATTTATTAGCGAGTTTTCGCATCGAAATCCGAATCACACGTCAAAACAAATAACGAGCGAGTGATGAGAGCAAAAAAAGCGGATAAAATAAACACAACTTCCGAAACTTATACTACTATTTTTTTATCAGCGAACGCACTCAACCATTGGTTCATCTTTATTGACAATTAGTATATCAATCGAGTCTCAGCCATCAATAAAATTAATGTTAACGCATCGATCGCTACATTCATCACATCTCGCCATCATATTCCCATTCGTGCTCTCATTTAATCCAACGGTGAGAATAAATCACATAATTTTTCTTTTATTGCTTTATTTCTAAAAAGGAATTTCGTATCACATTTTTTTCTGTGCATTACAGCAATATTAACAGTAATATCATAAATCGCTGTGACTTTTAGTGTGCAACGCAACAACAAAAAAATTTCGATTTAAGTATATTTTTTCTCAAGGATTTAGAGTTGTTGTAAGTAACGCTTAAATAATATGTTTAAAAGGTTATTAGAAAATAGTTATCACAACTTTTTTCATTTAAAAAAATATAATACTAAGAATTATTTTTTAAAAATAAAGATTTTGAACCGAAAAAAAATAAAATACTCCAATACAATACTTTACGGTACATATGTATGCACTAAACAAAAATAGCAAAACCATTAGAATTTCAACAAATTTCTTTCCGTTAGAAGTATAAAAAAAAACATTATTTTATAGATATATATGGTATAATACTGTCAACGAAATACTAAAGTGAAAAATAGAGTTCAGAAATTTATAGCCGAAGAAAAAAAGTTATCAAAAAATCCAGTTTTCTGACAGTTCATAAATTTCTGTTTGACGGCAACGTCTGTTCTTCAACATTTAATAGCGGATGACAACTACAAAGCGAGTATGGTTTTCTTAATAATCTGTGTGCACTCCAATAGCTGTTCTTCATTAATTACGAGCGGTGGAGCGAAACGAATTTTATCGCCATGCGTTGGTTTGGCGAGCAGACCGTTATCACGAAATCGTAGACATAAGTCCCACGCGTCGTACGCGCTATCAATTACGATAGCGTTCAGTAAGCCTTTGCCGCGAACCAGTTTCACCACTTCTTTGGGCAATTTATTGAGCTCTGACCGCAGAATTTTGCCCATTTTATCCGCATTCTCCTCTAGCTTTTCATCCTTGATTACGTCAAGCGCTGATATCGCTATCTTCGATGCCAAAGGGTTACCGCCGTAAGTTGATCCGTGTTCGCCAGGTTTTATCACTAACATCACATCATCGTTGGCCAGAACTGCGGATACGGGATACACACCACCCGACAATGCTTTGCCCAAACAAACGATATCTGGCTTTACGTCTTCGTGATCGCACGCCAACATTCTGCCAGTTCTTCCGAGACCGGTTTGAACCTCATCCGCAATCCACAGCACATTATATTTGGTGCAAAGCTGGCGCACACCACTAAGATAACCATCATCAGGAACTAAAACGCCAGCCTCTCCTTGAATCGGTTCGACCATAAACGCGCAAATGTTCGCATCGCTCGCAAACTTTTCCTCTAAAGCATTGAGATCATTGTAAGCAACAATTTCGAAACCAGGCATAAAAGGGCCAAATCCTGCATATGATGACGGATCGGTTGAGGCAGATATAGCGGCCAAAGTTCGTCCCCAAAAGTTTCCGTCCGCAAAAAGTATTTTCGCCTCGTATTGAGGAATATTTTTGACATTATAAGCCCACTTGCGAACCAATTTGCACGCAGTCTCTCCCGCCTCCACACCGGTGTTCATCGCCAACACTTTGTCGTAACCAAACATTTTCGTGATATATTCCTCAAACTCGCCCAAAGCGGAGCTATAAAACGCTCTCGACGTGAGTGTGAGAATTTCCGACTGCTCTCTCATTGTGGCGACAATTTTCGGGTGACAATGACCTTGATTTACGGCTGAGTAAGCGGACAGAAAGTCGTAATACTTATTGCCCTCAACGTCCCACACATATACACCTTTGCCACGCGTTAATGCTACCGGAATCGGATGGTAATTATGCGCACCATATCTCTCCTCTCTATCAAACACTTTCTGCGAATTGATCGACAATTTTGTCAATTTAGGTGCCGGTCGTGCGGACGAGTAGTGCCGCGCAGATAACAACAATATATTCAATGGCAAGCGTTTCATTGTTTACTGCTATTGCTTTTTGTAATGACGCGACAAAAAAATAATGATCAAACCAATAAATAATACTGATATAGTATTGAAATGTGATACAAATGCGTGGTTTAGAAGATACTGGATATTGCTTCGCGAAAAACAAAGCAAAAACGAAACGTAATATCCTTCAAAATTTTCCTTTTTATTCAATTAAAAACTATACTCTTGCGGTGATTGTCACAGAATTAAAATATAAATACAATGCAGACGTAGTTTAAGACACTTCACATTTGACTTAAAATAAAATCAAATTACTAATGATAACCAAAACTAACAGTTTATAAAACTCAATACCACTTGATTACCGAATCAAATGTCAATAAAACGCGTTTACAGTGAATATAATTGACACTACGATTAGATTTTTGATGAGACGTGTGAAAACACTTCAAACAATAATGAACTATTAATTACGGTTTAAAATGTGATTTATAATATATTTAATTAATGACTCGACATTAAGACTATAGTATAACTCTTATCTATCAAACAAATTAAGTTAATGATAAAACTTGATAATAAATAAATAACAACCGTTTATTTTAAATACTAGTAAACAAATAACGTAACAGTTAACTATATTACACGAACTTTTGTTATCAATAAAATGTCATTTAAAAAACAAATCAAAAATAGTCCAGAAGTAGAACGTAGCAGTCAGTGTCTATGGTTTACTCTAATTAGTGGCATACAATTCAAGGATAATCATATGATATTTGATGTGATGTATTGCGCAATGCAAACCAAAATATGCACTGAAAATTTTCCACTACTCTTTTAGCACACAAAAACAAAAATAACTAACGGTTTTATGTTTCTCTCTTTAATACAAGTTATGTTAACCTCATTAAATATAAAATACTTTTTTACATTTTTTAATAAGTATCTATCAAGTGACAGACAGAAAACAGAAAAAAAGTGGTGAAAGAATCCGGATATAAAAATCGCTCGAAATTACTATGGATTACTTAAAAAGTTTTTCGGAAATTTTCCAGTGCTCTCATTTTTCCAGTTTGAAAGTATGCGAAACATTTGCATAACATCTGTGATATGTGGGGAACTTTTTCATCGGTCTTTACTCTCTTTTCAAAACGAAAATGATGTGATGGTGTGTTTTAAGAGAGAAAAAGAATTCGACATCAATGAACAGATGGAATGCTTTGTTTGACATTTAATAGGAGAGAAAAAATGCAATTTTGAGAGTTTTTCGGAGGTTAAGCGCTGGCAAATAGGTATAAGATATGGTCGCGAAACATAAGAATACCATTAAAAACCAATACTTTTAGCTCTCTTTAGGTACGCAAAAATGTTAAGAATTTCTCTCTCAAAATCTATTAATAATGAAAAATGCAAATCCCATTTAAAGTGTATAAAAGTGCACAATAATAAG
>JAQIVF010001847.1:0-12573 GCA_034698365.1 Steganacarus magnus | reverse complement strand
TTTTTGTATATTATGAGAGTTTTAAGCAATAATTTATCAGCTGGCGGTTTGGCGGTTAAACCGCGGTTTATCGGTTCAGTTATTTTTTTTAAAAAAAATTTAGCGGTTCGGGTCGGTTAGACAAGTGTCAAACCGACGACAACTTTATTATCGATGTTAAGCTTATTTTTAATCTATTAGAAAAAAATGTTTGCCTATTTAATCATTAACATTGAGCGCAGATCAAAACTTATAGATTCGTTTAATTATCGCGAGCGTTTAAAAACACAGATATGATTTTATTGATGCTTTCATATTTAATATTACATTTTACCCTAACTCTTGACAGCAATAGTATATTTTTATAATAAATTATTTTTTTATAGTAATTTCGAAAGTTCAGTGTGTGTGCAATTTTATTGTGATAAATTTAATAAATTGATAAATCATGTATTGTGGTGTCTGAGTTGTATCCTTCAAATAATATTTTATAGTATAATTTATGTGATTTTATCATATTTTTAAATTGATTACTCACTTTAGTTTAAAAGTATATGATAGTGCGATCTAAAAACTTTAGAGAATAATAAAAGTATAGAGTTTAGAGAAAATTTTCTCGAAATGTCTAATAAATTAAAAATATTGATACACGCAATCGATGGCGACGGTCACGTGAATGCGTGCACTGGTTTCGCTCAGAAACTTCAATCTCGTGGACACACAATTGTATTCGTCACTAACGAGTCATATAAGAAAAAATTGGAAAATTTCGGATTTATACCCGACTGTTACACCGATCAGAATAGAAATAAAAGTGTTAATTCCGCGGAAAACTGGGCAAATATAATAATGTCAAGCGGAATGATGTCAGACTTGTCGTCATTAGAGAAATTTAAGTCCAGGTGTCGAACAGGGTTTTTTCATCACATTTTTGAGATCGGAAAACAAAACGAGCCATTTCTCAAAGATTGTGTGGCGAGACACGATCCCGATTTGATTGTGATCGACAACCTTTTCCTTAATCCTTCGTTAATCTTTTCGGGAAAACCGTGGGTACGACTGTGGAGCGCAAATCCATTGTCCGCTTTTAATGATGATAATCTTCCGCCGGCCTGGTCTGGTAATATTCTCTACTATTTTAAAAAATTTTCCGTAATTTACTTTTGACCACTTATAGCGAATCACCTCTAGTAAGATATCAAAAGTTAGGCCATTCATTCATTCCATTTCAAAAATTTGAAAAACTATTATCGCTTACTGTGCTGTTTTTTTCTGGAATAAAATATAATTTTAGATCGATTGTAAAATTTAGAAGTGTTATGCAGCATAGAATTTATTCAGTAAAATTTAAATAAAATCACTTTATCATATTGAAAGATCTCATAAAAACTTATTTAAATCAATGAAAGATTCCTTAACTCACTAGTAAATGATGTATTATTTCGCAATAATGCGCGTATAATTAAAATCCAACAAATTCTGAATTTTATAAGCGATACTAACGAGCAAAATAAATACTGTACTAAACAAACGGTAACCATTTCTAATAAGCTGCGCAATTTACAAATGTTGTTGCAATGAGTGGTGTAAATATAATTTAAAAATTGCTTCCATGATCACAGGTTATTCAATTAACATTAGTCAGGAATGGTCTGAATTTAGAGCAACGCAGAAAAACTTTTACTCAAAATTAAACAAACAAATCAATGATTATTATGCTGACAATGGATATCCGGTGGTGAAAACTGAGAGATTATTGTTCGACTCGCCATACCTTAATCTGTATAATTATCCCGAAGAGTTAGACTATTCTGACGTGATTTCTATACCTAATAATTATATACGAATGGATACTTCAATGCGTTCAGAAACTGGTAGTTTTACTATACCTTCACAGCTTCAAAATAAGACCGAAAAAGTGATTTACTTCTCGTTGGGTTCTATGGGTGCTATAAATGTGGATTTAATGGCAAAATTAATAAGAATTTTATCAAAATCCCCGCACCGATACATTGTATCGAAAGGACCGCTTCATTATAAATACGAATTGGCGAACAATATGTTTGGTGAAGCGGTTTTGCCACAAACGCTAATTTTACCATTAGTTGATTTAGTTATAACACATGGCGGCAATAATACGGTTACCGAAGCATTTGGTTTCGGAAAACCCATGATAGTATTGCCATTGTTTGGCGATCAGTTCGATAACGCGCAGAGAATACACGAAAAAGGTTTCGGAATACGACTCGATCCGTTTAATGTGACCGAACAACAACTGTTGCGCGCCATTGAAACGCTATTAAGTGATGAATCGCTAAAACTGAGATTAGAAGCAGCAACAAAGCGTATTCAACTATCGAATACTGCTGAGAAAGCTGTCGAGTGTATCGAAAAACTTGTTTTGGTTTAATTATAAAAAACTTCGATAATCGGAAATATCACAATTATTATTAGTTTTAATAAAAATTGATTTGAATTTTTGCGTTTATCATTTTTTTTGGGCTAATTCACGTGTTTTATTACTAATAAAAATGGCTCATCAAATACTACTATCACCGAAAATAATACTTAATAATATTGCGAGTATAAATCTCGTTCAATTAAATAACAAATCACAAAACAAGATGATATATTTGAGCCTTGTGTCTCACAGTACGCTTATACTTTCTCACTTTATTATTTCCGTCGTTTAGCGTGGATTCCTAGACTATAATAATAATTACTTTTAGGCAAATAATTGAAATAGATTGCTATAAAAAATAAACAAAAATTCTTGACATAAGTTGTCTCCATAGGAATGAAATCGTTGTAATATAGATTAATTTATATTATAATTGAAGAATGATAAGAGGACTAAACATATTCTTAGTTATTCTCAGCGGATGTCAGTGTAACTCTCAATAAATATATAAATAAACTTTGTGTTTAATTTGTTTCGCGATGTAATAATTAAAATAAACGAATACAACAATTAAAATTCAAAATTCTTATTTTATGGAATTTTTTCCGAATTTGAATTATATTTAATAGTCAAGCAATGAATATTGATTTTATAACATCTAAATAAACTTATAATCAGAGACCGGATTATTAGGGTCAATCATAATTTAGCCCTTAATTTAATTCGCAAATTCAGTCCTAAATGGTCCTCATTACAAATAATAATATTTGAATATACTGCTCGAAAAATTTGAAAATATATTTTATTTGAAAGTAAATATGCATTTTTAGGCAAACAGTTTATATTTATGACTAAAAATATTTTTTATATATGTATGTCTCAATTAATTTCCAAAAATCTTAGTTAAAATTTAATGAGTTCTGAGTCAGGCTAAGCATGAGAAAAATTCAAATTTTAACCTTAATTATGACCATAATTTGATACTTTTTTAACCCTATACCATATTAAACTAACCTAATTTTAAAAATTTTGACACTAAAAATCCGATCTTTGCTTGTAATTTAATTGAAATTAATTCGGAATAACAATTAAAGTGGTTATAAGTTTTACTGAAGTATTTTCATGAAAAAATTTTATTACTTTTTTAAACATTAATAATCTTATTTCGGATTATTATTGTTTGGTGGTGTCAGTGCAGTAAATCACGTAAGTCTTGAAATATTTTTTTGTTTTTAAAATTTATTTTTGTTTCGCAAACTTTTTTCTTTTATAAATTTTTTTCTTTCTACCCATTACTGGTATGACAAAATTACCCGTCAATTTTCAGTCTCCAACTGACGTCAAAACTTTCGACAAATAAAATAAGCTAATAATTAATTATTAACCGTTAAATGTTTGCGCAAATATTTGAGCAATACTTTTTGTTGAAAAAAACAACAACAAAAAACAACAAAATCAAAGCCAGAATATTTAGTTTGATAAAAACGCGTGTTTAAGCGAACGCTAACGATGTTCATTGACTTATATCACTTAATCCAATCAATTATTGTTTAAATTTAATTAATTTTAGCTTGTATTTTGGTTTGCTTTTTCGTTTCGCTATTCTGGTTAAATATCTAGTAGAGACGCGAATAAACAAAATCACTTTATTAAATAATGAGAAGCGAATAATTAATTAAATAAAGCAACAATTAATCAACTCTTAATATTATGTTATCAGTATTAATGAATGATTATTATTTTAAACATTCTCTGAATAACATATTCAAAAATGATAAAGAATTTTAGATGACTTCATATATTATTAATATGTTGCGAATGAGACGTGACGTTAAAAGAGTAAAAATCCTGTTAAAAAAAACTAAAAACTAAATTCTTTGAAATGTGTTCGACAATTTTACGCTTACTTTCACATACTGTATATATATATATTTTTGACGAATTTATTTCATTTATACTGTTGCGGTACTGGACACAGCACCGCTGTTAGTATTGAACTTAACCTTAAATTTATTAGAAAACTCTAATAGATTACCATAAAAGGTCACTGAACCAATTAACTTAACAAAATTACTTATTATAGCACTAGTTTAATACAGAAAAAGATTAAGTTTTTAATTATGAAGCGCTTCAATAAAATATTGTGTGTTAACTGTTTGGATGTTAACTTAGAAGTGAAGTAATGGCTGACTGTGACTAAATAACAGTTATAATAATGCGTAGTCACACATATTAATAGTACAATATTAATATAAATATATGTTGTGAGTCATAATAGTATAAGTAAACTATGAGTATACATGTGAGCGTAAACATTATAATAAGAGTGCTCTGAGTAAAGGTATGAACGGTAATACAATCGGAATATAAACTATAAATGTAATTCAGTGTAAAATAGAGGTCGTAACAATACGAACGATATTTCATTTAAAATAAAACGATTTCACTTTAAAATCATATTAAATTAATGTACAAGTAGTTAATATTTTTATCGTATGAGTTATGTCTATTATTTTTCGACATCTGCACAACATTTTGATCAATAAACCAAATAATTATAAACAATAAGAGCTAATAAAAGGTCGATTTATAAAAAAATCTTTTCGAAAAAATGTGATCTCTGAGAAAATCAGATTAAATGATTGCAACACAATTTGTAATGCGTTTTATTGTTCTCACAGGATCTGATCTTTTTTTGCAAACTTACTTTTTCTACATTTAGTTTTAAGATGTTTTGCCATCATTTGACTAAAATATCATTTTTCGCACCGAACACCACAAAACTCATTAATTGTAAATCACTTAAATTTTTAACTTCGTTAATGTGTATAGAAATCATTGTTTGGATATTTCTAGCAATTTGTTGAACACCTTAATTTTGGTCTCATTTAAAGCGTCTGATTCATAAATAACAACTTATTCTCGCATGTTTTATCTAAGAATTTAAATTCAAAATAACACAGTATTGCATATCATACAAAATATTAAATCACACTGTAAGAAAATGTGCATTTCCTGTTGCATTATGTTCAAGGACTAAAATATTCTGTGGTTAAAGAATGTCAAAGAATTTTTTATTCTCAAGGAATAATTCTTTGAGAAAAATAGTGAAATTTCTCAAAGAAATTATCGGTTTTTCAAAGAAGTTTTAATTTTTCCAAAGAAACTCAGAAAATAAAATTTTTTATAAATATCTCAAGTTTTTAAAAATAGTAAATATTATAAGCTAATATGTATTATCTGCTTATAATTTTATGATTTTAATCACTTTTTTATCCATTTCATAAAGATTTTTATTTTTAAATGTTATTTTTCTCAAAGAATCCTCAAAGAATTGGGTATATTTGTTCAAAGAACTTATGCAAAATAGTCAAAGAATTTTTCAAAGAATTTTTCAAAGAATTTTAGACTATTTTCTCAAAGAATATTTTACTCCTTGATTATGTTTTAGTTTTCAATTTAATATTGTTATGTTTTATTAAAATTTTCCTAACTATTTGAAACAATTAAAAAATTATTAACAAATCGCTTTATAATTTAAGAGATACTTAGAAGCTGATCAAGCAATTGTTAATAAAAGCGAAATGAAATTCTATGTATAACAATGCTTAATGAAATTTTATTTCATTTTAAATTAAAAAAAATATGCGGAATTTCTGTTAAAATATGTTTTGCACATTCATTTCAAGCTTTGTGTTTCTGTGAAAATAGAGATAGTATTTATTTTTTTTCCAGTTCACTCTTCTTAACTGGTGTGAAAATAAATAAATATTTCAATAGAAAATGCTTCATTCACTTGTGATTAAATATTATTTACCCGTTGTCTGAAACAATTCTAGTTGCGAACGCCTAACAAAAAAATACTGTACACTCAACGTCTGTCTGGTTTCAGTTGTAAAAATAAAATAACAAAAATGTTAATATAGTTTTTTTTATATTCGCTTATCGCGTATAATGTTTTAGCGCACATTCAAAAAGAAAGCTTAAACGTGTTGCAGTTTTGACGGTCACTGCGTTTTAGGACATAACCAAATTCTTTGTTCATAATTCGTTAATATTATTAATATAAACCCATAACTACTTAATAAAAAAACAATGCTCATACAAAGCTCTGCTAAATTATTGTTCATTTCTTATTTAGACAAACATTTTTTGTTTTTGTTTTTTTAAATCTAAATTCTATTTTATTATTCTAAATTCGTAGTTTCCTAGAAAAATTAAATGCTTAAAGAACAGTTGATTAATTAAATAAAATTTAAAATAAAGTTTTACAACTGATAATGCAATAAAATCGATATACTTATTAAAAATTTTATATAAACGACTGGATTTATCGGTCGAAAACTAAGTTTATTTTTAGTCTGTAAAAACTTTTATTCGATCAATTTATTTTGTTTATATTCGTTTATTATGCTCAACAGATAAACTCTATTCGTACCATATGTGTGGGATTTTTGCATCAAAATTGAAATTGAATACCGAAAGTATAGATAATGCACTGTTAACAACAGAGTATAGAGAAAATGTAACACAAATAACAGATAGTATATTGTTGTGACCTCATCTTTTCAGTGCTGAATTATAGAGACATCACTTTAACTTTGCATTTTAAATTGAGGTCAATTTTGTTCTGTTTGCTTAAAGGCGGAGAGATTTATAAATAGACCAATAGCTAATTATTAACATTATGACAAACTTTTAGGGAAAAACTACGAGTAAGATTTTTCGTAAAACTAATAAATAAATACATTTTAATTATTTTCTCTATCAGAGTCTGAATCATTATCAGATGAATTAAATTTAATAATTATATTTTCGAAATTATGATCTTGTAGTCCATCTTCTAACCAATGATTATCTTCTTTTTGACATTTTTTGACATAATTATTCCAATTTTCGGGCCTAACACAATCCAATGATTTTTCAATTAAAGTTAAAATTTGGTTATTTTTAACAAAATTATTTAAATTATGTTTCATGAAATAAATTTTACTTTGATTCCAACAATGTTCTGCTGGATTTAAATGGCAATGATAAGGTGGCAGTCTTAGTGGCACACATGAACGATTTAAAATTAATTTATCAACTTCATAGTACTGAAGATGTTTATTTTGTTTAATTATTTCTAATAAATCTTTTTTCCGGGATTATTCGGAAAAGATATATTATTTTTATTTAACCAGTCTTACCTTATTTTAAGTGTGTTCGACATGTGTGGACATTTATTTTCGATTCGAGAATGAGTCGGTGCATTGTCAAAAACTATAATAGAATTTTCGGTAACATTTGGTAATAATTTTTCTTTCATCCATTTTTCAAATGTTGAACTATTATGTTCACTATTTAGTACAATGTCTCGCGCTCTTTGAACCCACCCATCCTCACTTCCAGCATCAATAATAGAAAATCTTAGTCCTTTTGAAATCAGAATATTAATATCCGGTAATTCATTATCGAAGACTAAAATTTTATCAGAATTTAAAAATTTATGGATGTAAGTTTCATCCAAAAATACAAATTTTGCTGTCGGATTTTCACATTTTAGTTGTTTTTTTTACTTAAAAAAACATTTCTATTAAGTTTATTATCCCGTTTTTGTAGCAAAATTTTTCGGGATTCTAGCAAAACTTCTTTTGTAGATTGTTTATGCACTCCCATATTTTTTATGAGTTTATTAAAAGTAGTTACGCCGCACTCTTTAAATGATAATTTTGTATTTTCATCACGAGTAGAATTAAAAACATCCCGAATTACCGGATTCACATTTTCTTGATGAAAATGTTTAATTGTAGTTTTTATTACGTCTTTATCGTGATTGTCAAAATTAAATTTTTTTGGTCTTATTTTTGTTGATTTAGAGGGTATTACTCCATTTTTTACAATATCTTTTAATTTGCGCACACTTACACCTGAACACATATGTACTTCATTATAAAGTGCTTCGGTATTTTCAAAATTAAAAAATTCAAACTTTTTATAAAAATAGTTAAACACATTCAAAATAATTTGTTGCGATTGTTCACTATAATATACACCTTGTCCTAAACTTTTCACTTCACTTTCACAAGTATTTAAAAAATTTTCCTCTTTTTTATAATTTATAAAAATCACAAAATATTCAATAATTTAATACTTAATGAAAATACTATATTCAATAACTTTAAGTTTTATTTGGTTTTGACTCTAAATCCCTCAAATATGTTTTGGAATGCACTGACCTAAAAATTTTAATCCCTCCTATTCATGCCTTACATCCTCCTTTAAGAAAACAGAAAAAGATTGACCTCTGATTTAGCGCCAAATTTATATTAACCGCTTTCTTGCATTAGATTACACTGTTATAAATCAACATTTAATAGACGGTTTGTTATTTCAATTCAAGTATGTAATCAATCACTTTATGACTAATATTACACTTATTATTGCATTTAAGCTCAGTAACAGCAGCCACATTACACATTCTATTGCTAGCTTTGCAACGTTCAACACGTTAAATTCAGTGATGCGTTTCAGCTATAATTACACTATTATTTTGTATTGTCCTTATTATTAATTCAGTGATAATTCAGTGAGTAATACGGTTTGAGTCCTTATTTAGATTACCTATAATTTTATAGTTAATTGAGATTAGCAATTGGTTTTATTAGCGATACTGATCTTCGGTACCGCAACAATATCATCCAATTAATCTCAATTGCTTACAAAATATCAGTGATCAGCAAACCATTCTGTATTTACTAAAACTACATGCTTTTCATTAAACATTGTAACAGATTCAGTAATTATTTTAGGTCTTTGTTATTGAGGTCAGAATTAAATTAGGAATTTTAAAAAAATTGGACAATTCCTGATTTGCCATTTATATTTATTAAATAGAGGATAAGTATTTGAAAAATATTTAATGAGTCTTATTTATCGGAATTATTTTATTAGTGATACACTCACTTTATTAATCACAAACTTATGTTATAAAAATATGTCATTAAGAATTAAAATTATTTGATTACCACAACCGCCATTTAAATAGTTATGCATATAACAGCAATAAATGAGTATTAAAACACTGTATAAAGTATAAAAAATAGTCAATTGCTGTATCAATATATAGTGCTTTTAAAACAAACTTTTCTAAATTTTATTACTGAATAAAAATATTAAATATTGAAAATCGTCTTTCGTTGGCAATAGTTTACTCATATGCAATAATTCATTTGAGACTTAATGAACTGAGAATAAAAAAGACCAATTATATTATAAGCGGTCTTTTTTATTCTCAGCTCATTAAGTCTCAAATGAAATATTGCATATGAGTAAACTTTTGCAAACACAAGACGATTTTCAATAATTAATATTTTTATTCAGATTGCGTAACGAGAATTAGAAAAGAGTTTGTTTTAAAACTTTACATATTGAATCAGTAATTAATAACCATTTTATCGTACTTTATACAGTGTTTATTAGTCATTAATTGCTGTTTCTTAACAAACTTTTCTAATTCTCGTTACGCAATCTGAATAAAAAAATGAATTATAGTCATTGAAATCATTAATAGTCAATTTGTTTTATTAAATTTTAAGTTTATTGAATTATTTTGGGATTTATTTAAATTTAAAAATTGAAAACTATATTTTGAATTAAATATTGCACTGAAATGTTTTTAACTAACTTCTATCAGAGAAATTGAGAAATAAAATTATTAATATTCAACATATTTCTACGCATAAGTTGTTTTTTGTGAGAATTAGATGAGAAGCGGGAGGGAGTGGGATTAGAATAAAAGTTTATGGGATGGGCGGGATTCCCACAAATTCCCACGTAGTTGAAAAATCCCGTATTTTAACAAAATTTAAAAAATAATCACTTAATTCCGATGAGTTTTCATGACCCCACAAAATTTTGACTGATTTATTAAAAATAATTTATTAAAATTAACTATATTTGTTTCAATAAAAATACCAAGTAAGATATACTATCTTAAGTTAGATTTTTTAAAGAACATTATTAATATTTTATACTTCTCATTAAAATTTGTATGTAAAAATAGTATTTTGCGGGAATTGTGGGCGGGAGCGGCGGGAAAGGTAATTTTGCATCTGCGGGAGGGACCCACGGGAATTGAAAATTCTTACTTCGGGCGGGATTGGGAGTGTAAATATGGATATTTTTCAACCTCTAGTTTACACCACAAAACGAATATGAATCGCTCACACATCAGTAAACAAGCCATTGGGTGCTGGTTTCTCAATCAAAATAATTTTTATAAATCCTTATTTAATTCAGAAAAATTAACGATCGCAACATTTTTAAAATATTATTTTACAATTTCCATAAAATGATCAGTACTATAGATTAAATAGTTTTCTATTCTTTTTTAATTCTGTTGGCTAATTTCTTTGCATGTAAACTGTCTCCAAAAAAATTTAAATTAAATTTTATCGCGCAGAACACTGCAGGTCATTAAAAGTTGTCCAGTTATGTAATAATAATCTTTACGGTCACATTTTAAAAACTTTAATATAACACTACAAAGTGTGCTTAACTACTAAGCTAATCCATAATAGATATCAATTATAATTTCTGTAATACATAATTCTTCAAATAAATTCGGGCAAAAGTCAATGAATTTTTCTGTGCCCGAAATTAAATAAAATATACAGCAATAAGATTCATGAAATGATGAATAATTCTGTTCGCCTGACTCGCGAACACAATTAATTTAATCTGTCTTAATCACACATACTATCATGTTGTTTAATAAAATTGTGTAAACCTTATATGTATGAGGGCATAAAACTTTGCAGATAATATTTTTGTGTATATATGAAATAGAGACGGGGCGGCAAATAATTATTAAAATCCTACGGGTTAAGTCAATGTTGTTTGTTCAAACCACACTTTACTTCTCCACACTTGAAGATTATCTCCTGTATTTGTGTGAAAAAATATAATATTTCCGGTGATGGAACGGTCATGGATTTTTGAGTTCGGTAATATATCGGTACCGGTATGTTAAATATAGATATATTTGAAAAATAAATAACTTCTCATATTTATCAGTAATGATGTGTAATCACAAATCATTAGTATTATTTGTCTCATTTCAAGTGCCAAAATAAATTTATGGCCATTTTATTTTTATTGTGATTATTTCATTATATATATATATATATAAATTAGCTAAAATTTGGGTTCAACCTCGAAAAAATGGGTTATGATTTAAAGATATTTATTAAAGAAGTGGACCCAGAATTCATTTGTCCGATTTGTTCAATGGTTTTGGAAAATGGTGTGCAATCACAACGTTGTGAACATACGTATTGTGTTGAATGCATAAAGGAATGGTTATCTATTAACAAAGTGTGTCCCGTTGATGGTAAAGAATTAATTATAGAAAAAATTAAACCAATTCCAAGAGTGTTTAATAATCTATTAATGAAAGTAGAAATAAAATGTAAATTCGGTAAGTTTTCAAACAAATCTTTTTAGGCAAATCTATAATAAGAAAAAAATATCAAACAACACCCCAACCATAAATATCTCAACTATACTGTTTACGGGGAAATTAAATTTTACATTTAAATGTCATAAATCTTTTTGTTATTTTTGAAATTATAGCGAGTATTGTAAAAATTATGTGAAAAGTCATTAAAATGTCTTGATTTTTCTTAATACCCTTACCAGATATTTAAGACATGCCATAACTCTCTTTATTACTTCATAGTAAGATTATGCCAGAGAGTTATAGAGTTAATAGAGTAATTGTTTCCTTAAATTGCAGAACCACAAGGCTGTGAAGCGATAATAAAACTGGAACAACACGAAACACATAGTGACTGTTGTGTTTTCAATCCGAATTTGAAGATAATTTGTACCAAAGAATGTGGACTTCAAATCACACAAAAGGAATACGAATATCATAGTTGTTTGAGTAAAATTGCGAGTGTACTCGTGGAACAGCAAAAACAAATAACAAACCTTGAAATTGAATTGAAAAAACATTTGTGGTACAGTCTTAATGGACTTCAGGTGATTGACAACACAATTCTTTGCAATAACTGCGATTTTGATGGACCAATGAACAAAATAGCGCAGTGCTATCGCCCGCTAACCGAAAAAAATTGTTACTTTGAAATTGAAATAATCTCAACGGGAGCTAAAGATCAGTTTATAGGATTGGCTCGTTGCAGGTTAAC
>JAQIVF010001846.1:0-12574 GCA_034698365.1 Steganacarus magnus | reverse complement strand
ATAATCTTTCAAAATTTACACTAATATCCGATATGTTTCTCAAAGTGAGCCATTATGTATGTTCATTCTTGTTTTAACATTTAGAAGTGAGTTCAAGAACCTATTCTGGAAAATGTTGATAATTTTAAAGTCCAAATATGTTTGGCTGTAAATTTTAAAAGGATAATTGAAGAAAATGAAACAAATCAAATGGCATATTTTCAATCCATTACAAGACCACTCCCAAATATTTTGCTTTTTAACAAAGTTTTTTTCAAACTTATTAGCGATATTGAGTCTAAAATAAGTGCTTATACAGAAAGAGGTTCCGGTTGGATTATAGATTCAATAGAGTTTGTTAATGTTCGTGCCGGTGTTTATCAACCAACATACGGGACTGGGTGCATTAAAATACCTAACAAACTTCTAGCAAAAAGAGCAGTACTACAAATTGAAAATAGCGATAATCTTTGCTTTCTTTACTCAATTATTGCTGTATTATTTAGGTTTTCAAATAAATATCAACAAAAAACTATAAAATATCATCAAAAATATATTAAATTATTTAATTTAAAAAATACTAAATTTCCGTTGGAGTTATGTCAAATATCTAAATTTGAAACACATAATAAACAACTAAACTTAAGTAAAAATGTATATCAATGGTCTAATCGTAATCGCGGTCAAGTTACTCCAATTTATATATCAAAAAGAAATGGAAAAACAATTAATATACTATATTATAAAAATCATTTTTATCCTATTTTGAACTTTAATCGGCTTTTAGGATTTAAATCATCTAATTTCCATTTCTTTTGCACTCGGTGTTTGCAAGGATTCAATACAAACAAAGAAAAAGAAAAACATTTAATGAACTGTAAAGCATTTAAACCTGCTCTTGTAAAATTACCTTCAAAAGATAATAATATTTTAAAATTTAAAGAGTTTAAACATATGATGAAATATTCTTTTATTGGATATGCTGGTATGAATAAGTTTAAATATAATTATAATTAATTAAATTTAAATTATTATTACTGTTTATAGATTTCGAAACAATATTAAAAAAAGTGAATGAAATGAAAGGACAAAAAACCTCTATCATGCATGAACATATTGCATGTGGATTCAGTTTAGTAATTTTAGATAAGGATGGAGATGTATTTTTTAAACGATTATACAGAGGTGAAAACGCTGGTATAGAATTTATTGATACGTTATCATATATTTCTGAAAAAATTTTTAAAATATTAAAACACATCGAACCTATGAAACAATTAACATTGGAACAAAATATTGAGCACGAAAATGCTTTAAATTGCTATTTATGCAAAAAACCATTTAAAGATAATGAAATCAAAACTCACGATCATTGTCACTATACAGGCGATTATAGAGGACCCGCTCATGTTGACTGTAATCTTGGCTACATTGTCAGAAAAGAATTACCTATATTCTTTCATAATATCAAATCTTACGATTCACATATAATAATAAAGTCTTTATCTTCAAAAAAGTTTCAAAACTGTAAAATTATACCTCAAACAAATGAAAAATTTATCTCATTCAACCTATTTAATGATAAAGACATTGGTTGCATAAGGTTTTTGGATAGTTTTAATTTTATGTCGTCATCTTTAAGTAATCTTTGTCAAGATTTAGCAAAAATTGGTCCATTTGAGTTTAAAACCACTCATAAAATTTTTAAAGCGCTGTTTCCAAACTTATCAGATGAAGAATTTCTTTTGTTACTAAGAAAAGGAGTCTATCCTTATGAATATATGGATAGTTTTGAAAGATTTAACGACATAAAACTTCCGCCAATTGACCAATTTTATTCTTCGTTAACATTTGAGCCAATTTCAGAAAATGATTACAATCATGCTAATAATGTTTGGAAAACATTAAATTGTATTAACATGGGCGATTATCATGATTTATACTTAATGTTGGATACATGTTTGTTAGCAGATATTTTTGAAAAATTTCGTAAATTATGCTACAAAATTTATGATTTAGAAGCAGCTTCGTTTTATAGTGCTCCTGGTTTATCGTTTTCAGCTGCACTGAAATACACTGGTGTTGAATTGGAATTATTAACAGATCCAGACATGGTTATGTTCATAGAGCTTGGAATGAGAGGTGGAATATGTCAAGTATCAAAAATATTCGTAAAAGCAAATAATAAATATCTTGAGGATTATTGCGATAGAATACCATCAAACTATTTAGTTTATCTAGACGTAAATAATCTATATGGGTCAGCAATGTCCTCTTATATGCCTGTTTCAAATTTTAAATGGTTAAATAAAAAAGAAGTTTCCGAATTTAAGAAAAATATTCCTAAAGTAGATTTTACATCAGATACTGGCTATATATTAGAAAGTGATTTAGATTATCCTGAGAACTTACACGAAAATCATAATGACTTTCCTTTAGCGCCAACAAGATTAAGAATCAATAACAATGAATTGGGAAGTTATCAAAAAGGAATTTTATCTTTGTTATCTACTGTTGGATATAAAAGATCAGTATCAGAAAAATTGGTTCTTACTTTGTCAAATAAAAAAAAGTATATTATTCATTATTCAAATTTGAAACTGTATTTAGAACTAGGAATTAAGCTGAAAAAAATACATAGAATTTTATGTTTTAAACAATCCAGATGGATTAAACCTTATATAGAGTTAAATACCAAATATAGAAAAAACAGTCAGAATGAATTTGAATCGAATTTCTTCAAATTAATGCCTAATTGCTTTTTTGGGAAAACTATGGAAGATGTTCGAAATCATCAAAATGTTAAACTTGCTCTAACCAATACTCAAGCAAAAAACTGGATTAAAAAACATAATTTTGAATCATTTACAATTATTGATGAAGACAATGCAATAATAAAACTAAAAAAAACTGAGGTTAAACTATCAAAACCTATATTTATTGGATTTTGCGTTCTTGAATATGCTAAAAACATAATGTATAATTATCATTATAATATATTCAAAAAATACTATGGAAAAAATTTAGAAATTTGCTACACAGATACAGGTATATTAAACATTCTATTTTATAAAATTATTAAATCATGCTTTTTTAGATTCTTTCCTCTACAACATTGAAACAGAAGACATTTATGAAGATTTAAAGTCATTCGAATTAAACAGGTATTTTGACTTTTCAAATTATTCAATAGAACATCCATTGTACAATCCTTTTAAAAAGAAAGCATTTGGATATATTAAAGATGAAACAAATGGTGAAATTATAAAAGAGTTTATTGGGTTAAAAGCGAAAATGTATTCAATTTTATTAGAGAATGATAACAAAAAGACTGCAAAAGGATTGTCAAAAGCAATTCTAAAAAAATTTATATCTCATAAAAACTATAAAGAAGTATTGAATAATGCTGTGGTTTATGCTAATAATAGAAGAATACAAAGCTATAATCATACAATTAAAACTGTTAATGTGAACAAGTTGATATATTCACCCTTTGACGATAAACGACTTATTAAATTTGATGGAATAAATACCTTGGCGTTTGGTCATAAAGATAGCAAAATATACTTATAATATTAAATTTATTAAAATCTTAAATTGTACAATTTTTTTAACAACGTTTCATTAAAATTAAGATTATTTGTAAACAAATTTATAAAATAAAACATTGTAAACTTTTTTGATTTATAAGCAATATATAAAATACAGTATTTTCCGCATGATTTTGATTTATTATTCTGTATTTGTTTTTTGTTATAAATAAAGTTTTTACCATTTCTATCCAAAAAATCTTTTATTTCTTGAATATGTGGTTTTAAGCCAAAGGAATCAAAATATTCGATTGGACCAATTTTTGGAAAATGAACAACTACCCAATGTTGTCCAGGTAGAAAAGATGGATCAGTATTTATAACATAAGAACAGGGTTTTTTCGTAACATGCATTGGTAACATATCAACTGAATAAACACCACAATAAAATTTGTTAATCCACTCAAACTGTTTAAGTTTTTTATCAATTTGTATTGAATTCATCTAAAAATCTGTTGTTACTGTTCTATTGATATCTATCTCTATACTATTTTGAAAAGATCCATAGCAAATAACTTTTAATGGAACTGTTAAATTATTTTTAAAATGTAATTCTAGACGCAAAAACCCTTCTTTCTGTAAATTGATATAATCTTTTATTGAGGAAACTTGTTGATCTGCATTAAAGTTAAAAGCATACAAATTATAACCATTTTTGTAATTAGGAAAGGAAGTTTTAAAATTAGGTTCTGCCGTTGCTTGTCCTATATTTGAATAGAACTGAAAATACTCTCTGGCATATAAATCATCTTCATAATTTGGCTCTTCATATTTTTTATGTCTTCTTTTATTTATACGCTTTTTACATTTTGATTTTTTATGTTTTCTTTTAATTACAGTCTTAATTTTTCTTCGTTTTTTCCCTGTTCCGTATTGTTCAACTTTTTCTGCTGCTTTTTTTAATAATTTACTAGCTTTTCTTTTCAAATTTTTATTTGTTGCTTGTTTTAAGTCTTGTCCACTTGCTACATCAAATAGTATATTTTTTCATAAATCTAAAACTTCTCTTCCAAAATTTTTTAAATAAGGAATTGTGTATCTTAATTTTGAAAATATTCCATTTCCTCTTTGAAATGCACGTCCTTTGTAAACCAAAATTTTTTCATCTAGCTTTCCACCAGATTGTTGTGTATAATAATTTAGATAATTACAACCAAAGGTATTCATCTTTACTGTACAAAAGCTAACTTATAAATGACAAATTATTCTAAACTATAAAGTATTTATAATAGGTCTAAACATTAATGTTGTTATAACTTTTCCATTTTCAAACAAAATAGTATTACCAAGATTATCAAGCAGTTTTATTTGTATTGTATCGAAACATTGTTTATTCAGTGGTAAAAATATTTGTGGGTTAAAATTAATTGTTTTCATTTGATTAGTTTTTATTGCTTTAGGAGAATCTAGAGCTATGACTCTTAAAAGATTTGCCTTTTTATTGCCAACAAAAGTAGGTTCAATTATGTCTGTGTAAATAAACATTGTGTAAATTTCCATACAAATAAATTTTATATTTTGCGGTTTCTTTTTTCTCATTTTTTTGTGATTCATCAAAGCCCAACATGTAGTGTAAATAATTGTCAAATTCATAATAAATTCGATGTAAATTTTCAGTATTGTTTTTTATTTGTTTAAATGAACCATTTGTACATTTAATGTATGATTTTTCGTATTTAATAGAAGGTAAAGTTGTTTCAATAAAATTATGGCCAATAAAATGTCTTTTTAATATATTTTCTATTTCATTTTTTGTAATTGAATCCAATAAACTTTTAATCTTATTGAATAAATCATCTTCTTTAGTATATATTCCTTTGCTTAAAATTCGATTCGCTAAAGTAAATTCAATATCATCAATTTTAGCTTTTAACAATATTTTTGAATCTTTTGGTATATTATAAATGTTTTGTGGATAAATAATTTGGGTCAGTCCTACTTCATAACGCTTATTTAAATTTATTGTTTCTGATAAAGTAATTGAATAATCAGACAATGTATTGTCTTTGTAAATATCAAAACTTCCATCACTTGGTAAAACTATTGAAAAACTTTCATGCATGTTTGTCATGTTTTATATCTGCTTGTCTATAATAAACTGAAGTTCTTTAGGATAAAACGAGCCTTCTAATAGTTCACCTTTTTTGTCTTTAATAATATATCTTGTTAGTGGACTTGTGTTCAAAATTTTATCTATTTTAAATATTTCTCTAGTCCATTTTGGGGTGTATCCCTTTTCAAATATTGTTTTTATTCTTTGCAATCTTACAAGTGAATCTTTTTTTAAAATTATGTCCTTATAATTTTGAATATTTTTATACAAATTTCTGAAAACAATTCTTTCATTTCCAGTGTTAACATCCACAGGTTTAAATTTTGTTCTACTATGAATTGAGTTATTATAAGTATCAATTATTTGCCCTAAACTCTTTATATAATTGAATGAGTTTGTAGAAGTTATAACTTTTGATATTTTTTCTTTTATTGTTCGATTTAGTCTTTCAACAACTGCAGCTTTTGTTTCAGTATTTCGAGCTATTATTAATTTAACATTGTTTTCCTTCAAAAATATTTTAAAAGTATTGTTAATAAACTCAGATCCGGCATCGGTAAATAGAAATATTGGTTTTCTTTTGCTTTCTTCAAATATTTTTTCAAAAACTTCTTTTATAGTTGTTGGCTTTTTATTTTTAACTGGATAAGCCCATGCATATTTTGATAACACATCAATAAACATTACTAAATATTTATAGCCTTTGTTTTCTTTTGATATGTTACTCATATCTGCAAAATCACTTTGCCACCATTGGTCAATATGACTTGATATCATTGGATTTCTTTTAAAATTTTTAATTATTGGTTTGTACAAAGATTATACTTCTTGACTTTTTAACCACTTTTCAACATCTTTCCTTGTTATTTCAGGATAAGATTTTTTTGCAGCTTTGTACAAATTATAAATACTCCCAAAAGATGAAGGATTATTAACATCATAATATATACTTTTTAAATGCTGATTTAATGTTTTCCATTCTGTAGATTTTATTTTCTGTGTTTTATTGAATTTAGGTTTATTTATACTTTCCAACATATTTTCTTTCTTAACATTTTTTAACTGATGTTTGTCTAAAGGTTCTAAAATAATCTTAGGCGACTTAACCATTTTTAAATGTCGTGATAAATTAATCGGAACATCAGGTTTTTTTTTCGGATAATTCATTTGTTAATTTATTTGTTTTTACACTTACTTGATTTTGAAGTTTATTAATATTCATATTGTATTCTTTAAAGTTTTTCGACATAAACTTTTTCAAAGCTTCTGTATACAGTCTAGCTTTTTTATAATCCTTAAACTTTGATTTATAAATTTTATTTACATCTATATCCAAAGGAGTTTTTTTGATATTATTTTTCAACTTTACATTGACTTTTGTTTTCTTTCTTCTAAAATTTTTTAACTTTTTCTTATTATTCTTTAAAGTTTCAATTGGAACTAATTTTATTTTTTTAAAACTTTGCATCTTTAATCTCTATCATTAATTATAAAACAAATTCTAAAAATTATATTCTGTTGCTTTTATAGTTTTCAAAAGTTTCTTTGAAAAATTTTGTTAATTTTTTTTATTTATCAGTTTTGCAATAGTAGAGCCAGCAATTGAACTTAAAAGACTTAATGCTGGAGGAATTAATAAACTTAAAAACCACCTGATTGAATCAATAATTTTTTTCTTCTTGCAACATTAGCTTTTTTTGCAATTTGGAGTAATAATTTTCTATATGGTTTTAATTTTCTGTATTGGCATTTTGACAATGGTACGTTTCCAATTAAACAATTCTTTGATATTTCTGATATAGAGTCAATAACACACTTTTTAGCTTTTGATATTAACAAGTTTCTTTTTACAAATGACTTTTCTTTTGAAATTTTATATAATATACTTTGGCACTTAATAATTTTTTTCATTTTTAACATATACAATAGAAGGAAATTCTTTGTTAAGTATATTTGTTCTCACACGTAACTCAAATGGTGTATTTTGATTCAAATCAATCATTAAATAACTGAATGGCTTTTGATCTGTTGCATCTTTGTAAGATTCTAATAAATAACTGTTTTTATCTCCAGATATTTGATTCGTTAATACTTTTATTTGTTGTATATCTCTTGGATTTTTCATTAAAACTATATAATTAGTATTTAACGATATATCCCTATTAAACTTAGATTTTGGAAAAAGATTTTGCATTAAAAAAATAACAGAAATATTATTATGATGACTCTTCTTAGTAAACAAATCACTTACTAAAATATCATTAACAAAAGAATGTAAATTATCATCTAAAACCAGTAGGTTATTTTTATCAACAGTAAAGGAGTCCATTAAACTTGACGTAAATTCGTCATAAAATTCAATGTTAATATTGTTAACTTTATAAACATCTCGTTTTCCCCCTCCAGAACAATAAACAATTCTATTTATTGGTTTATTAAACTGATTTATTGAAAGTAATAAATTTTTAACAAATGTACTTTTTCCAGAACCACTTGGACCATAAATAATCCAACGGCTAGGATGTACAAATCTGATGTCATACAACATAGTAACTTATAAAATACTTTTAAAAAGTTTATAAAACTAATTTATATAATTTTTTCTTGTTTTAGTTTTCCTTTTCTATCGACGTTTGTCAAATCCTGATTGGTTAAACCTGAAGAACCAAATCCACCAACACCAATATTTTCGTCGTTGTTTGACCTAATTATTTCTAATACTTCTATATGACACTTAAACTTCTCTAATAATAGTTGCGCGATTCTATCACCTTGTTTAACTTGAAAATCTTTTTCTCCGTGATTAAATAATAATATTCCAACATTTCCTTTATAATCTGGGTCTATAACACCTGCCAAAACATTTAAAGAATAAGCTAATGCTAACCCAGATCTGGGTGCAATTCGACCATAGCAACCATTTGGTAATGTGACCGAAATATCTGTGAGTATTAAAGCTTTTCCATTTTTTGGGACAATATAGTTATATGCAGAATGTAAATCAAAACCAACTGATGAAGGCGTTGCTTTTATTGGTAGTTTAGCGTTTTTAGTTAAGCGTTCAAATAATAAAAAGTTCATGTTTAATTTTTCAAATAAAGTATAATTTATATTTTGTTTCATTGATTTTTATACTTATTTTAAAATAAATTAGAATGTTGTGGAAAATACTAGAACCTTCTAGAAAATTCTATAAATAAACTAATTAATTAATTATAGATTAATAAATATCCTATTAAAAGTGACAAAAAATAAATTACGTTTTTAATAGTTTATTCTAGCAAATACGATACATAATTCTTGAAAAAAATAATTTAAATAGTTATTTTATGATAACCTACGGAATATTATTATTTTATTTAAATATATGCTTTTAAAATTTAAAAATAATGTTATTCTATGGGGATTTCTTTTGAAGATGGTAGAACTGTTACTACTTGGGGACATGTTTTATTCGATTTTGGGGACAAAATTTGGGAAATATAAACGTGTATACTTCTCTTAGAAACATAGTAAAAGAATGTTTAGATTTTAGGTGTTCTGCTAAAGATTTTCAAAATTCTTGGTGAGCCAAAAACTCAACTGATTTGAGCGACAATATTTTCTCATTTTGGGCTAATTATGTGGACAATGTCCCCATTTATCCCTAAATTCTAGCAGTAAACATTAATTCAATTTTTTAATTTGGTCAATAATTCGATTTTGATGCTAATCAACGCTTTATTGAAAAAGCGTTCAGTTTTTCTTTGAGAAATTGTGTGACGCACTTCAACTTTCCCTTTACACCCGTATCTACTTTTAGTCTCTTCGTGCCACTGTTTTATCTCATTTCCGGTAATTTTCAATTCGTACAATTGCTTAATTTGCGAGTTAACTGATTCCAGTGATATTTCGCTGCAGTCATTACTTTCGAAAATACTGGTCTCCATAATTTTCTTTTCTATTTCACAATCTTCGAGAATTCCATTTAAATTTGAATTGTTCTTTTCGAGTTGCGATTGTCGACCGGAAGATGTTTTTTACGTTTTCGATATGATTTAACAAAAAATCCTTAATAGCGTCATTATACGCAGTGATTGCGTTGTTTTTCAAAAATAAGACAAAATTTACTGTGGCCTCAATAATAAACTGTTTTTCTTGCTTACATTCGTCTATAATATGACGCATTTCGATTAGAAGGTGTGCCTTAATTCTCTTATTATCGTTAAAAGTAATAAGTCGTTTCATTAGCTCTACAAAATTTGCTCGAATTGTTTTGTATGGCAAAGAAAACAGGTTATAAAAATGACACCTCAAAGATATTGTAATTTATTTGCTCAAAGATAGTCTTAATGTCACCCACTAATAACTTTCGAGTTCATTTCGATATTTTATTAATTGATCCGTTGTTTGGTCGATTCTTTCCGTAATTTTTATAATCGGACAGTTCAACGCTAAAATGAGTGGACGTGTTTCGTTGATCGACACTATGTTTTGTATGGAATGAGGCGGTAATGGCTTTTCATCCTTTCCACACTTTATATAGTTCATCAATCGCTTACACTCGTTCTCCGATTTGGTCCAACTATTCGAGTAGTCATTTAGCTCTTATGCTGAGAATCTTATATCATTACGCAAAGCAATTAATTGATGGAACGAGTCATTTTCGATACAGTACATCGTGCTCTTATCGAGAGTAATGTCCACAAATGGCGGACCTCTTTAAATATCTTTCAATACCTTTCTGAGTAGAATTATTGAGTTCTTTGGTCGATAAAACGTTGACCGACTATTAGTGAAGAGAAATACCATGTTATCCTTGGCGTATTTGTGTAACTGACACAACATCTGTTTTATGCAGTACACAAACGAATCGGTGAGTCGAGACATATCTGGCAGCAACAGAATGCAAATCAAGTGCAATTCCTCTTATGCGGCATTAAACGACAGTAAATTTTCGAAGTTTATCATATCCTGTTCTTCGCCACCCGTGTGACCGACACCAGGCGTATCAATCAAGCGAACCATGATTTCGCCATAATTGAAGCAATACGCGCGACTATTTTTCGTCACCGATACGCACACTGTCGCGTACGACTCATTTTTTTCATTTTTGAACTCTATATTTGTTATTTTATAGTTTTCATCGGTAACAACAAATCACGCTGGTATTAGATATACAGAACTACATTTAGCTTCTTCCAGTGTTTCGTGGGTTAAGTAATTAACGATTGCGTTTATAAACGTTGATTTCCGACACCAGTTTCTCCAAACAGAAGTATATTTATTTCTTTTGCCATTGTTTTGAACACTAAACATAAAGCGTATCGAATGTTAAATATTCACGTAAATTATCTTAAATCTTAAAATCTTCACGTCAAATATGTTATTAAAAAAGTATTAAAGTGCTTATTACCTTTACTGACATTTTTTATAAAGGTTTCGGCGGTGCGGTTAAACCGCGGTTAAAACCGGGGTTTTTGGGTATGGTGTGGTTAATATTTTGAAGAAAAACCACAGTTTAACCGCCAAACCGCCTAATCAATAATTTATATACTTTTTAACACAAATAGCTAAAATATTTGTGAAATGTATGATACACCTTAATCATTAAAACTTTTTATTTAAAAATATAGTTAGCTAATTTCACTTAAAATTGATATATATTCCTACATTCTATGATTTTCAAGAAAAAAAGTTTTTAATATTAAGTTAAATCTAGTGAATTTAAATATTATCCTCTTAAACGTAGTTTAAAGATGATGCCTAATAATTTTGAAGTGATTTAATTAGCATTTTAATTAGTTCTAAAATTTTCAGCGGTTTGGCGGTTAAACCGCGGTTTTTTCTGATGGCTGCGGTTTAAGTGTCAAGTTTGGCGGTAGGTTACGGTTTTAAAACTAAACAATACGGTTTGTTTCGGTTCTTAAAAATTCGAACTGCCTGAACCTTTAATTTTTTACTAATCAATTCTACGTAATCATACTATTTCTAAGTTTTACCTTCACTTTAAAACAACAAAAATATTTGTTATTTTTAATTTAAATATATATATATATATATAAATATTTAAATTATAGTATTTCCTTAAAATAATGTTTAATTTTAAACATATAAAACAATTCAAAATAATATATATAAACTTTGATTTATAACAAAAATTATAAACAGCAATTAATTTTTTTTAATCAAGTGTTATAAACTACTAATTATTAAAATTATTTACTTATACATACTGAAAAACATTATTTTCGCTTCTTTATTACTTTTTGACTAACGTAATGTAAACCAAATTTTAGCAAATATATATTAACCTAATCTTTTCTCGAAAGGGATTATCAAATAACCATTAAGAATTTGAATAAAAATAGATAATAGAATAAATATTCTGCTAAAAATTATATTATCGATTTGTATTTTAGATTATCTTTAGAAATAATTTAGTTTTAGAATTATATAAGGCTTAGAAAGATATAAATCGACCCGAAAAGTATTTTTAAATAAGTATTTATTTCTAGAAATAGATTTTAAAAAGTAATCGATTAGTTGGTTAGTTGGTTTGTGCGTGTCACTGGTCGTTTGCGAGCTCTGGAGGAAGGCTCCACCAACTTGGTCCACAGTGACTGTGTAAGCCATCCATCGATATGGAGTGTCACGGGTATGCCTTAAGCGTGTGTACACTGTCAGTTAGTTGGTTTGTGCGTCCCACTGGTCGGTGGCGAGCTCTGGTGGAAGGCTCCACCAACTTGGTCCACAGTGACTGTGTAAGCCATCCATCGATATGGAGTGTGTCACGGGTATGCCTTAAGCGTGTGTACACTGTCAGTTAGTTGGTTTGTGCGTCCCACTGGTCGGTGGCGAGCTCTGGTGGAAGGCTCCACCAACTTGGTCCACAGTGACTGTGTAAGCCATCCATCGATATGGAGTGTGTCACGGGTATGCCTTAAGCGTGTGTACACTGTCAGTTAGTTGG
>JAQIVF010001845.1:0-12574 GCA_034698365.1 Steganacarus magnus | reverse complement strand
ACTTCACTTTATTACACTTTTTTGTGTGTCCAATAACTATTGCTTTTATATTAAAATTTAATAATTTACGAATTTTTAAAATTTAATAATAAAATTAATCGTTATTAAATTATATTTTGCGATTTTTGAGGTTTTTGGTGAGTTTGTCAATTCAGAAAATATAACCTAAACCGAGATAATTAAGAGAAATTTATAACCGACTGAACCTTTAGTTAGAATATTCTCTAATTATAAGTCGTCAGTCAAAGGTTGAGTCTCAATACATCACAGCATAGTGACTGCTCTTCTAAGTACAACACTCCGACAGGTACTTCGGTCTTCTAAATTGTTATAATATTTGTTGATGAAAATGTGTGTTATTATTTATAAATTATCAGATCATAAAAAGAAAAAATATTATAATTCCACGTTTCACGTGAAGGTCTCTACGCATTACAGTATTTTGTCCATTGGAAAAATATACTGCCTAACTATACTCCCGTATCTGAAATGTTATTGCGCTGATAAATCAAAGATTTAATATAACGGCTGACAGCTATTAGGACCATATACCCAGTAAAATATAAACACAATAAACATGGCATAGAAAACAATCATTTTTCATTGAAATAAAGATAAACGAATGACGCATATTAAATTTTCTGTCAATATTGCGTAATGTTTTTTTATCTGACTTCGATTGAAAATAGTCAGATATATGGATTTGGGATTGTCCATCTGTCTGCCCGTGTGTAGACACTGATAGGCTTTTATTGAAAATATTGGGTCTTTTACCAACATTCTAGAACATACTAGAACATAAAAAAATAGGAGACTCATTTAGCGAAAAATTGATTTAAAGGTTTAACGAGATGTTCATATTTAATAGATAGGTGTCTTAAACCCTAAATTCACATTTATTGCCATTCAGTAAAACGGAATATGCCATTCTGTAAATTGGAATATGCCATTCAGTAAAACGGAATATGCCATTCACAAAAATTAAATTAAAAAACATTTATTAACACAAAGGTTAGAACAGGAACACAAACGTTTAAATACAAAAATAATACACTTTAATTTAGTGCCCGAATAGGGAAATAAGCTTATATAAATTAAAAATAATATTTTTTTGGTGCCCGAACAGGGACACAAGCTCTTAAAATGCATACATCTTATTCATGCCGTGGATGGTGAGCGATAATTCTAGCATTTACAAAACATTCGTTAATCCTTTTCATTGATAACGATAATCTTCATTTTAATATTATTATAGGAGACTACATATTCTTACAATATTACAGGGTTTTTAATATCTCTCTTAATTAATATCTAGTTGAATTTGACTAAAATATGGCCAAACTTTTTAAAGACGTTTTATACGCTGTGTCGCTTGATAATACGAGTCTGCAGGCCAGTTGGATAAAAGGGAATTAAATGGGTTCATAAATCATACATGACGTCATATTAATTTTGCAAAATATTCATTAATTGGCTAGAATTTTATTTACAAAGTTTAATTTATTATTATAATCATTGCTTCATGTTAGCTATTCCTTTATTCACTTTCATTTTTTCATTTTTACTTTTGGTTTTAAATTATACTGTTCGATAGATATTTTTATTTCACTTTTATAGACCGTCTTATTCAGTTACAGTTATTATTCAGTTTCACGCCATGCACTAGCAAATTGTTTATTTTAATATAGTTTGTCACTATCTAAAAGTCAAAATTAAAATGTTAAATGTACGAATATTCAACGAAAGAATGCAAAGCACGAATCGATACGCAATATCCAAATTAGAACGACAAAACGGAAAATTAATTGTAGCTGAACTGATTTGTATTAAATACATCTCGGATAAAAATTACATGAATTTAATTAATTCAATGAATGATGTTCGCAAAGAAATATCAAATTTCAACAACAATTATTGGGTTTTTTTCATATTTTTCCTCAGACTTGCGTATATGGAGATCAAATCTTTAGTTATCTATATAATTTGTTTTGGAGCATTTAATATAATTTTTAAATCTTAGTAATTCATTTATTTAATTTTGCATTTATTGTCCTATTTTATACTTTAAATTCTGCATCAAAAGTAGCACTCGTATCAAGAAATTCTAGAAAATATTTTCAAAAGTTTATTAATAACATGATTTTATTAGATTAAAAGTCAAAAATAAAGGTTCAAATCTAATAAAAAAAAGCATCTATTGTAAATCAATTAATTAATTTTATTGAGTTACTGAGAGCTATTGAGTCATGTAGTCAATCAAAAATTGGATTTTATTTCGGAAAAAAGTTTTTATTAACATATTTTAGATTCTTTGAGGTAAAACTCTTTAAAATATCTTATTTTTATTATCTTCTATTAGATAAAATGGAAAAACTAAAAATACCTATTTATTAAGCAAATTATATGTAAATAAATTAATTGTCATTATAACATTCACAAATATTTTTTTGTATGCATATTAAATTATTAATTGTTAGAGCATAAAATGGTTATATTGTTATTTAGAAAAAAAAATAATTACTAAAATTATTTTTTTTTCTAAATAACAATATAACCTTTTTATGCTCTAACAATAAATAAAATAAAATATAATTTAAGAAGTATAATTACTAATAATTTATTTTGTTTATACCAGGTTTACCTTGAAAATTATTAATATAAAATTATTTTTAAATTTACTTTATTTTAGATTATTGCCGTGATCATCAGTTTTTATGTTAAGACTGTAGAAAAATGAAACAAGGCGAATTTCCTCAAAATGTGTGTCTATATTTATTTAACCCAATTATTAATATCTAACTTTATCGCAGTTCTAATTTTCTAATTATCGAATTTTAATAGAATGCTTAAATCCAATTTGTTACAGTAAATGTAACTACTTTGAGACTTTAAGCATACAATAACTAATAATTAAATTTGGCAAGTTGTTAATTATTTCAATATAGTTTGTCACTATCAAAATAAAACTGTTGAATATACGAATAATAAACTTATGAATGCAAAGCATGATTCGATATGCAATTTCCAAATTAGTACTACAAAACGGAAAATTAATTGATGCTGAACTGAAATGTATTAAAAACGTCTTGTTAAAAGGTGCACGAATTTAAATAATTCAATAAACAATGTTCAGAAAGAAATCTCAAATTTTAATAATTACTAAATTATTTAACATCTCCATTATTTAAACATTTAAAATATAGCATTTTTTGTGATTTATTTGCTTCCATGACTACTAGAGAAGCCAAAATTGATGATTGGAATAGAATATATAACGAAGAAATCAGTGCGTGATAAAATAAATTATAACATAAACTCAAATGTCAATTTCTAAGAAAACATACAAAATATCATTATTTATCAATTAACAGTGAATAACCTGTACAACCAGAACAATAAATTTAAACAATAATTATTATTATATTCATCAGTTTCACCAAAAATTTTATTCAGACTTAATAATAAATTTTATCCAATATTCGTACAATAAAAGCCTTTTATTCGAGTTTTCACTATTTCTTCGAAAAATATACTGTAGTTTGAGCTTCAAATCAAGTAAAAGTGAAATTATTTTACAAAAAATAACAGAACTATTTTACAACGATCCATAAGCGAAAAGCAAACTCAAATGAATGGCTTAAAACAGTATTTAATCATAAGTACTAACCAGAACTAACGCAATAAAAATTTGGTATTATTAGTAAATTATATATTTTGGTACCCGAACAGGAACACAGTTTTAACTTCAATGTTAAAGTAAAAGTAGATATAATAAATTTAAACTAAATAATAAAATATGAACTGTAATAATTGTTTAAGCACTATAAATAAGTTTTTATATAATATTTATTAATTGTATAAATAAACCGAATGATAAAATTAAGGTGACCAACAGTTTTTCTAATTTCTCTATTCATGGAGAATGATGGTAAAATTAATTTTTCCACCTGGAGTCCACTTTGAGATAGTTATTTTACGAAAATACATAAGCGAAAAGCAAACTCCAAGGAATGGCGTATAACAGTATCTGATCGTAAGTGCTGACCAGTGCAAATCGAACAAAAATTTGAATATAAAAAAATTACAATATATTTTGGCGCCCGAACAGGAACACAGTTTTACACATTAACATCATAACTAAAACATCAAAACTATTCTTATTTTTTAAATATAAAATAATCATACAATATAACTGGAATAAATGTTTGTGCGCTTCACATAGTTTTAGAATAATTCTTTTGTCGCATTTTAATATTGTAACCCTAAAGTAACACCTTATTCATAGCTCTAGTTTCGTAAATGTAATTTGTTGTCTTATTAGTGATGCTACACGTTAAAGTTGTAGTCGGTCGGTTAGTTTGTAAAACCGAACCGCTAATTTTTAAAAAAAATTTAACCGAAACCGAAAAACCGCGATTAAACCCGCAAAACCGCCAAAAATGTAAAAAGCAAATTTCTTTTAAAATAAATTTAGTAATTTAGGTTAAAACTTTTCATTAGTAGCAATCTGGCTTTAATAGTTTGATTAAGTTTAAAAGAACCAATATTTTTAAAATAAATATTGACAGAAAAATTTAATAGTTGACAACCAGTATATTTATTTTTCTGTGAAAAATGTTTATGCCTTTCAACTGTTCTTGTTTTCTATGCGATGTTCATTGTTTTCATATTTTAAGTGACATTACGGATAGTAATCAATATTGAAAAAAATGTGTCACTCTTTTAATATAATTTTTTCTCTCTTTAAACGCTGCAGTGTTTATTAAATTTTTATTCTGTTAAGGGTATTCGTTGTTTTTATTTGATAAAACAATTTGGGTGGCAATGCTGCAAAAATTTTTTGCCAATAAGGTATTATATTTTTTGTTTTTGTGTGAAAATATAATTTTTGTACGCATGAATGGATAAACGAGATTCTCACTGTTGAGTTCATTCTTATTTTCTTTCTGTTAAATTTTTTTCTTTCGCGAAATGAATGTAAGTTTGTTTGCAAAACAATACTTAACTATAGTTATGATATTATACTTATAATTTGTTTTATAATACTCGATAAAATCAATGAAAAACAGTTAAAGAAGTTTCGTATTTTTAAATTTGAATGATAAAGAAAACAGGCGTTCAGTTAAATGAAATGAAACTGAAAGTGAAAGCTATTTCAAAACTTGAACTCTAATATCAAAACTTATTCATAAAATTAATCAAAATTACTACGAATTTAGTGTACATTTGAAGAAACAGAAATCGAGTTTTAAAGTAAGTGAAGCGAAGTTTTCTTTATACTTATTGTTATCGCGTGAATATGTGAGAAACAAACCACTCATCCGTTTATTGAAAAAAATTGTTTGCATTCAACTGTTATACAAAATAATTAATTATATATGCGATCGACACTTTCCAAATGAACGCATTTTATTATACAATAAATATTGTAAAACGAAATTAGAAACAAATCAAAGCATATATAATTACGCGAATTATGAAGAATTTATTAAAATGATCAAAAAATGTACGTATTGTGACAAATTAATGCCAATCCAATTTCAATTCAGAATCGAAGTATAAGCGAAATTAATGATTGAACCCCTTATTGGGTAGTGTTAGAATTACAAATTTTAGCTACCTAATAGAAACTTCATAAAAATTTAATTAGATAACTTTGGTCACTACAGTTGGCGAATACTAAAAGAGTTTATGGCAAACCAACAAATTAATAGAGGTTTTTTTTATTTTTATTTTTTTAGGATAACTTAAAATTTATTTAACATTTATGGGAAGGCTTTGCCTTAAATTATAACTATATTTAACTAATTTTCCTTGTAATCGTTTATAAAGTATTTAATCTCAACAATAGACGTTAATACAATTGTTAAAGACGTTAACAATCAGTGAATATTTGAAATATATTGAAAACATTCCCTTCACTGTTACGGGGGAACGAGACATCCAAGCAGTTATTGATGCAAAACCTGTTCCACTGTTTCGTTACATTATTATGCTGTCAGAGGTAGGTCAGTGATAAATGACTGTTGTGTGTGTGGTTTATCGGAATTGTTTTTCAATAAACATTTATTACGTTATAAGCTGCCTAGGATTTGATATCTGTCAAAGGATATATTACATTTTTTGATTAATTTATACTGCTAAAAATACTGCTAACTATTAAAAATATATTTATTTATATATAATCGACGCTATTGATCAAACAGTTTTTGTCTGGTTAATTCTGATAACGTACGAAACTAGCTTACTAAGTAGATCGACAGTTTACAAACATAGGTGAGACTGCTTAGGACAAGTGGCTATTCAGCCTCACAAAACAAATCAGGTCTGATATTTATTAATAATTAGAAATAAAAAAAGTAGTATTTATTCGATATCAAACTAGCGCTATAAATTGCTCTAAAATTGCACTAAAATATCATTAAAAATAGAATTTAATGATAGAAATAATAATAAATAGCATTTTTAATTATGCATAAAACGGCATCTAATCATCCAATTCGTGCATCTATTTTAATTATATGCTTTTAATTTATGAAATAAAGAATGAATGACTCATTCATAAGGAGTTCACTTTCATAACTATTGTTAGGATTGTGTTAGAAGTTTTTTTTTGATAATTGTTATTTTAGAGCATTGTTACTCATAGTAATTTCATAGCCTGATAACTAATCAGATTATTAAATAGTCTCATGTATGATACAAAGTATTAAGATATAGCTTGTAAGTGGCAGACTTATTGAACTTAAGGGCTGCAGACACACAAATGGCCGGTCAGGCGGTCAGTGTCAAGTCTAAATACCTATCTTGATTTTTGTCTAAGTTAAATAAGCATGTATATATATATTATACACTATACCTGTCGCATTTCTATCGCATATCAGTGTAACCAAGTATTTATACTTAACAGATAATTTTGACCACAATTAACGGATTGCAAAATAATTATGGCAGATCAACCAATTAATAGAGGTTATTATTATTTTATATTTCAAGAATAATTTAATATTTATTTAGCATTTATGGGTAGGCTTACTTTTAATTTTTAAGAATATTTTACTAATTATGATTTCCTATTAATTGTTTATAAAGTAGTTAACCTCAACTATACCCAATTGAATAAAGAATTACCATTCAATGAGTATTTGACATATATTGAAAACATACCCTTCACTGTTGAGGGGGAACAAGATGTACAAGCAATTATTGAAGCGAAACTTGTTCCACTAATTCTACAGATAGTCTCTGAAAGCGATATTAAGTTTTAGCTTAAGGCCTTGGAGTCACTTTATAGTTTAATTGAAAAAGCAAATGTCGCACAAGCCGTAATAATCATAGAGTATGGTTTAATTGTTATGTTGTCTGAACTCTTAAAAAATTAACGATCAGAATGTAATTATATCATTACTAAAATGTCTAAATAGTATTTTGAGTATTTTCAGAGAGAATCACCTCCATATAGCCATTGAGATTGAACGGTGTGGAGGAATTACTACTTTGGAAATATTACAATTACATGATAATACTGAAATCTATGAATTAGTAGAGATAATAGAGAATTACTTTTCTGAAGGAGGTATTGACCTCCATAATAAATTTAAGATTTTACAACTAACAGAGAAACCATGCTTCATTACCATAGATCGACACTAATATTCAATTGGATGAAAACATATCATTGTTGAAAAATTCCTATGATCCAGGTATGAGAATTATATTTATACTTAGCTTAGAAAAAGCTATGAAACCATTCATTTCAAATTAAGGTAATAATTAATAATTGGGAATGAAAATTATGTTAATTAATTTTAGACTTAGTTGTTGATACAAGAAAATCAAACTTTAAAAGTGTTACTTTTAAAGTAAAATATGAGAATTGCTCTATGATTGTATAGGGTTATAATATTTTAATAAAATATTATGTTTTTGAACCTATAGTGTTTGTGAATCTATAGAAACTAAGTTGAATCTATATTACTATTAAAAAGCCTTTTGAAATGAAATACTGTCTATGTATGAAATTGATTGATGGGGGTATTAATTTCAAAATAACCTTACGATGAAGACTCATACTATCGTAAAAGTTGGGAGTATAACTAAGGCAGCCATAGTTGATTGAATGCGCATTATGATTTTGGTGTTGTAAGAGTAAGTCTATCTTTTAAATTTAAGAGTTCTCCTAATACCTAATACTATATGTATGGAAAGTTGTGGTAAGACATTATAAATAATAGAAATATAACGAAAGTGAGGTTGAGATGTTAGTTCTCGTAAATTCTACAATTTATAAAGTTGTGTAAAACGTAATTGTAAAATAGTGGAAATACTGTAAACTATACATGTGTCACAAATAAACTATTTAAGTGAAAGAAATATAGTATTGACTCTGATAGAATCTAATGAGACTGAAAGTGTAAAGATAAAAAGGTGGAGAATCTTTGAGTTGTTGGGTGGTGATTTAGGAAATTTCGCAGGATTTGAGAATACTCCTATTGATGGCGAAACCAAATAAGGGGACAGAAAACGTTCGTTGTTGGCTTAGTTTTAAGAAGGAACAGACACTATTTGATAGTGCTATTCTCGAGCTCATCAGGGACCAGAGGCCAAACGTAAAATGTAGTAACACCGTCGCTCCTACTTATCAGGACCAGACATAGATAGACTTATGACGCTATTTCAAGGACCAGACAGATAAACTAATGACGCTAATTCGGGTAAAAAGTTTTGTTTACTGCATGACCGCGTAATTTTCGTAACAATATCAATTTTATATTTCAAAAAATGAAGTTAAATATTAAAATGTATTTTAGTTCATTCTCTTAAATAATATATATAATGGATCGCTTAATGATAAAGTAAAAAATATTTTGTTTAAGTCAAAAATGCATTCAATATAATGAATTAAACTCTCAAAATTATATAAAAAGCTTGATTTTTACTATTAAAATTAGTTAAATCCGCAAAACCAACATTGAAAATTATTTGAACCGAAACCGCTTAATTACAAAACCTGTCGGTTTAAACCGCGGTTTAACCGAACCGACGATTACTTTACTACACGTACTCATCGATCACACGACACACAATATGGCAAATAATTTATTTCAATATAATTTGTTGTCTACGTTTTAAATTGCAGTTATTAAACAGAAAGTTAAGAAAATTTATAGTCAAAAACAATATTTTACGAAAAATTCTTCGAATCTCGAAAAAAGTCTTTTTATGTTCGAATTCTGGATAAAATCGATTTGATAGCATTTTCTGTGAAATATTGTGGAATTATTATTCTGGAAATATTCTGTGATAATTACGGGGCAAAGTTAGTTATACTCGTTCTGGTTATACTCACTATTCAATGCTATTATTTGCTTAATAATGTATTCTTTATTGTTTGGCTTTTGACATTTGAGTTTGTCATAATTTATTATTTTATCACGATTTATTAATTATCAAATTCGTCTTCTTTGGTTACAAGTGAAGCAAAAAAATCACAAAATACTTTTTATATTATACGTTTAAAGAATGGAAATATTCTCTAAAAGCACAAATTAAAGGTTATAATTAATCAATAAAAAAACGTAATTAATCCAATAAATATTATTGTTTTGTAACCCATATAAACTAGAACTGAGTGGTACAACTCTCAATGAGCTGTAACATCTTAACGTCTGCTCATTCGTTAGCTGTCTAACGGTCTAACTCTTTATATAATTATGTAATCATGTAACTGTTGAATAAATTATCTGTTAATTATTTAATAGATAAGTCTAAAGTTAAATCAACTCAAACTATCCTAAATTAGTAAATGTATTGTCGACAACAATTAATTTGGAAACTTAGAGATGTCTGGGGAATCTCGAGTCTTACAATGTATATCACAAAACGAGTCACATAAAAACTTTTTAGAGTGATTTCGTAATTATTCGCAAACGAAAACCATTACATGACACCGAAAATGTGCGACAAAATCGAAATTATTACATTCGCGGCACAGAAGCAGAGAAAAAGGCAATCAGTTTTTTCCAACCAATCAGTTTCGCATCGAAAAAGAGAAAGATTGTATTATTTACTGGAATATTCGAAAAAAACAGAAACTTGTAGTAGTAAGAGAAGATGAATAAACACTAATATAAAATACTAATGACTTAAATAAGCCTTAGGCATAAATATTTACTAAAGTGGTTATGCGTGCGTAGCGTATTAAATAAACAACGATTTTTTAATAAAAATTATTTTTTTCTTATGAATCTCTAATAAGCATTACAGTTTTTCCTAATTAATTTTCTCCATAATTTTTCCATAATTCTGGTTTTAAGAAATCCGGATTAAGCGTATCAATAGTTATACCCCAGAATTTTTCTTTTTTATTCATTCAGCATCTTTATGTCAGTATAATTGTGTTAGAACTGCTTCACTTACTTCATTTTTAGTGCAGTATTAGGTTTGTTAAAGCTCATTGCTTTCATATACATCAAAGCGTTAAAAGCATAATTTCATTTGTACCCACAATAATAAAATGTTGATCTGAATGAATTGGAGATAGGACTATTATGTGATAGTCCAGCGTACGCAATAAGTTTATTTTCGTTAACTATTCTAATTTCTTTACGACCATTAATGCACATGGACATTTTATAGATTAACGTATAGCTTAATAAGATCGTCGTTTATATACGAATCTTTAGCAAATAAAGAAGTAAACTCCTCTAAGGTGTTTCCTAAGCATCGAAATTTAATAAAAGCAACACAGTAATGGTGTCGGTTCGGTTCCGGTGTCGGTTGAATTGGTTGATCCATATTTTCCGCGATATCAACCTGTGATTCAATTGCAAACGGTTGCGATGTTTCGACAATTATCGGAAATTCCAATGTTGATTGATTTTTCGCTCATTTGATTTATCAATACGGATGTTCCGGAAATTGGTGTGTAATTACGCGATGGCTTGCGAGTGGCGATTTGCGAATTCCAGCGACCTGGTGATAAACGCGCAGTTCCGTTTTAAGATTTCACTCCTGTTCGGTGAATTATTTCTGTATTCGAAGTGGTGAAGGCTGATACTCCCGATGCTACTGTTTCATTGGAGGCGTCTGTAGGCAGATTTGCCGGTTGTTGAACATTTAAAGAGTTAATGTATAAATTGTTGTTCACGATTTTTGTAATAGAGCGGGTAGATGACGATGAACAGGTTGATTCGCTGCCCGATTCGCTACTCGATTCGCTGTCCGACTCTCTGTCCGATTCGGAGTCCGATTCGGGTTCGCACTCAGCTTCAGACTCGGAGGAAGACGAAGAATCCGATTCCACAATAGAGGGACTGATTTTGATGTCCCATTCGTTGCTATGCGATGATTTCCACTGAAGTACTTCGAGAATTTCGTCGTTCATCCAATGCTTTTCGTCTTTGTCTTTCAAAGTCTTCAAGTGGGTCGCAATCTTTTTATCTGTGTCGCTGATTTCGTGGCGTAGACGCCACAAATTCCGATAATTGGGTCTTTGCCCTGAAGTCCCAACTTTTTTTCGGTGGCTGATAATATTCCAGTTTGAGTCATAATAATATCTGTAATGATAATAGAGAAAAAAAATTCAATGTGAACTTAATAATAATAATAATAATGAGTTCTTAAACTTAAATATTATTATATATATGACTAAAATAACCTGCACATGCTCAGTATAAAATGCAATGCCACTTTTAATATGAAGTTTTGAAAGTATATTAACCTTTAAAAGTTTACTTAAGTTCATATTAAAAGTTCAATAAACGAATGAAAGAAAATATTTTTTTCTTCCGCATTCCAATACTATAGTAGTATTTTCACTCACTATCATATGCGGAAGTTAAGAGTGCGTATTAGGTTTTACTATAAAACCTAAGGCTTTAAACGTAAAAACATTTGCAGTTTTAGGGGAAAAAAAGGGAATAAATTTAGTTTGCAAAACTTTGTTTTTAATATTTAAACTTAATATTTATGTTTTTTTATGTATAAATGTGTCATATAAATATTTTTCCATCCCTAGTATTTTTTTAAATTTTTAATTAGCCTAAGTAATAATTTAATAATAATTTATATAATATTGAAAACACAAGTAAAAATGTTTCACAACTTTAGTATTTTTAAAATACTATTCAATTTTTCTATGCGTAATACACGCATAACGATTTTCTTACTATTTTCACTATTAACCTAAAGCTAAAAGGGGAACTTTTTTTGAAAGAAAAAATAGTGAGAGTAATGTTAGCTAACGTTTGTGTTAGCTATCGCTAATATTTCTCCTTTAAAAGTTTACTTCTTATATGCCTTACGGCTCATATTTAAGTTTTTTAAGAGAGCAATGACCACTTAAGATGTATAGCTATAACTATATTTCATGTATAGCAATATCTTATGTATAGCATTATCATATGTATATATATTTTACATTACTTAACATTTCGCTTATTAATCTCCTTATACTCATACAATTAAAGTATACATGTGAAATGTAACATGGCGACAAAAAACTAAAACTACAATTACTGTTACTGTAACATTAATAACAGTAAATGTAGTTTTAGTTTTTTGTCGCCATGTT
>JAQIVF010001844.1:0-12577 GCA_034698365.1 Steganacarus magnus | reverse complement strand
TATCGTAAGGGGTAATAATAGGTACTTTTTTTTACTAATTACAAGTAAAAAGAAATTTTATGTTCTGAAATAAAAAAAAATGACAAAATTGAAAAAATAATAGTTATAGGATCTGTTAGAAAAAATAATTACAATTAAACCATTACATATATCAATTAATTGTTTAGTGTTATTAATTCAATTTAATGTACAAATTCAATGAATTAATATTTGTAGTTTACATCAAATTTAATGCTGGTTAACATCCAGAATAACATTTATATTTTAATCAATAAACCATTTTACGGCTTTATTAGGTTTCATATTGATTAAGATATATCAATTTATATTATTAAACAAACAAATTAGAGTAAATTAATACAAAGACCTGTAAACGGGTACTTTAAATGTCGGTCCACCCTCGGATATCCGACAAATGTCTCGGTTCTGACCGGATACGTGTTTCTTGATTAATGTCGGATGGGTTCAATAATATAAATTGAAAAATTAATGATATTACAAATTAAATCACTGATTATCTCAAATAAGGATTTTAAATATAATTCATTTGCTTTCAATAATTTTCAATATTTTATTGATGTATTCTTTCTTCAATGTTTACTAATGCAAATAAAGTGATAAATGATAGGTGAAATAAATTTAATGTAAAGTACAATATTATCATAAGTTATTGTCCAAACAGCTGTGTGAATATAATTAAAACAAACAACTACTAAAATTTTTAACAAATACTGTGTTTTAATAATATAAACAACATTCGTTAAATCCCAAGTGTTAATAATAAAAGATTGAATAAAATATAGTGAGAAAAAACATAATAAGGATAATTAAAATGTAAATCAAATCTCTGGCCGAAATCTAAGCATTTACGGTAAAATACCATTAGTTTTAATAAATAATATTCAATAATTATGACAATCATTGAAACACCACTTCCAACAAGCCATAAATAATAAACACTACGAACTCTGACAATATTAAATTCAGTGAAAGAAATATCAGAATATTCAGAATTGATATCGTCATTGTGTGAGACTGTAAGCGAACTAATCAACCATTGATTATATATTCCAGATTCACTTAAGGATAGCAGTCTGAAATTTATTAAAAAATACATTTAAAAACTTGAATATAAAAACAATTAAATGCATACAAACTGTTGACATCGATTCCAAGTTGTAGTTTCTGATTCGATATTGGAATCGTGTAATAGGTTGGAGAGAATCCATACTTAGAATCACGCAACTCTTTCTTCAGATTTAATGTTAAATTAGTATTATAATTAAATAGAATCATATCCCAAATTGATTTATTCTCAACGAATACGAATTTTCCAGTTTTAAGTTTAGTGATCGCCTCACGAGACAACGGAGATTTAGTTTTTACCATTTGACTTCCGTCCATATATGTGATCCGTTCGTTTAACTCTCGTAATTCAATACTAGTATTCTTATTCGATTGAATAAATGAGTAAAAAGTGCCACCAGAATAAGCGAGAATTTGCAATTCCTTTCTCTCCAAAAGCTGATCAAAAGATTCAATAAAATCTGGCGAAACGCTTCTAATAAAAAATCCATACAAAACCCCAGAAAATGCATTCAATAATACAGTGCATGATAATAACCAAACTGTTAGTATTATTCTTTGTGGCAAATATTTCACTGCTCTCTGATATTCCTGACGAGGAAATGATTGAGATAGAAGTATAGTACTATACTGCCAGACATTAGATTGAAATTTTCCGAAAGCTTTCTCAATAATAGATATAATTAAGGAATTTAATACAACAGAAAACGCAATTAATAGCCATATTATAAAATCAAAACTTCGAAAATAAGTAAAATCGGGCCATTCGTTCGGTTTGTAATAAGAGTAAATATGTTCGCCATTGTATTCATCAATTGGTTGTGTAATTATTAATGAATTAAAATTTTGCAATATAGTGTATGGCACGGGTCCCAAAAAAATGTTAAATGTTTTAGCATTTGTTTCAATCAATGGAGATATTGCTGGTAATCTTGACAGACTTTCACAAAATAGTTTAAAATTAATAGAAATATTATTTAAACAATTTATATAATTTATTGCATACCCATATCCATACTTCTGTGCCAACAAAACAATTAGCTTTACTAATACACCGCAAACGTGTGTTTCATTGTGAGTAATATGCGGATATGATTGAAATATAATCGGTGAGAATTTTATGATTTTTGATTCACTTGCGAAATAATTTGCAGTTTCGTTTGTTTTGATTGGCAAACAAAAATTCTTAATCATAATTATGAATCAATTCTTGATTTATTGGATCTTGAAATGAGTTTTTTTTGTAGAATCGCAAATCACTTATACATTATTGTTTAGAAAAATTTAATAATTTAAACATGTGCTTAAAACATATATAAAAAAATATGTTCGTAAATTAATAGGAATTCTCATTTAAAGTTTCTTATCAAACAAACACATTATGGTAGATATATATATATATATATATATAATTTTTTCATTTGTTAAACAAAATTGACACTGTCTTTGCTTAATGTTTTATTTATCGTTTTAAGTTACAGAATTGTATAAACCTTTGTTGAAAAAATAATTAAAACTTTCATTACATATTAACTTAATGATAATTACATCATTGACATTATGATAGAATCCAAAGCAAAGAATTTAAGATCTACTATTCATACAGAGTTCATTTAATTTAAGGGATTTTTTCAGAATTTAAGGTTGTTGTTAATGTATATTAAGTTATTTCAAAAATAATTCTTGTAATTTATTATTTTGAGAGACTAATAGTGCTGCCAAGAGTGTTGTTATTGCATAATGTAATTGTGAGTCAGCAGAATTTTACCTCAATAAATATATTTATTCGCAATCAAATAGAATAGCAATAAAAAATCGATTTCGATCAATTAATGGCAAGATAGGAATAAAATATTTTAAATATCAATACCGTTTCATGATTTTTGTTTTTATTTTACTAGATACCCATTGCAAAATTTGCAGCATTTAGAAAAGCATTAAGAAATTCCAAATCGCATAAAAAGGATAAAAATTTTAGTGCATAGGTTGGACACGAATAAACTACCTGTGCTTTACGCCTGGGACACAATGAAATTATATTACATTATATTGAAAGTTTAATGTACTGTATTTGATAAATAATAGTTGACTAATTTGTGTGTTCCGTTGTGTGTTTAGTTGACTAATTTGAATGAAATCATGCAAAATTTTTATCCCACAAATCCAACTCCACAATAATTCATTCCAATCCCATAACAACTCCATCAGAAAGTTAAGAACGTTTTTCAACTCCAACCAAAAACTAGAATGAACATTATAAATGAGCTCACTTTGATGAACATATCTGGCATTAAAGAAGTTTTAAAGAGTAAAGATTGAAATAATTAGACCATTGTTAAGAAAACAATGTTTAGAAAAATAATTTTAAATGAAATATATACAAAAATATTTTATCAGGTAACAATTTTAATATTATTTAAACCAAAATTTTTCTTAATTTGAAACGCATTGTTGTGAGTAGTACTTGATTGCACACAAAAATTGTTTCAGTCAGTGTTCAGCACTCGAACAGTGAATATCATAATAATTTATGCAGCCAACAGTTTAAGACAAAATATTTAGAAGATTGTTGTTAATTTTGTTTTCTCAACTATACATACTTTATATTACGAATTAATTAAACAAAAATTTTCTTTAACTTAAAAATATTGTTTAGAAAAGTAAATCAATAGGAAAAACATTTTTATCTGACAATATAATTCAAATTAAAAAATAATTGAACTAAAAATATTGTTATATAAAATTTATTAAAAGTAATAATTTTTCAGACAAAAAAGACTACTATCAATAAATATTTCACCAAAAAATCCTCCTATCTTAAACTTTTTTCACCAAAAAAGCGACAGACAGACATCCCAAATCCAATAGCTCATTGATATAAAATCAAAGTGAGCTAAAAATGACAATTCAATTTTATGCAAAGGAAAAAAAACACTATTTAACTCAAAATGTTGAAAAAAAATTTTTAATAATTAAAGTTTGTTTAAAAACAATCCAAAAATGTTTTAAGAATTTTATTTTTTTTTGTCTTTCAATTTATGCAATTTTGTAAACGCATAAAGTAACAGTATATCTGCCAAAATGATAACGAGATTTCTAATAATGTCTGCATAAAGTGTGTGTGCAATGCAACACTTAATGTATACAACGTTGTAAGTTACAGTATGTATCAGATAAATATTTTTACTTTAAACATCTTTTGATTTATCACCCAAAAAACAGATGTGCTTTCTAAGCATTTTATTAGAAATCATTGATTATTCTCAAATCTCAATATACTGTAATGCACTGCTGTTTTATTACTATCACAAGACAAATATGAGTTAATGTTGCCATAAGTATATTTTATTTAGAAATCAGAGTTCTCCTCAGTGTTAGCGGTTAACTGCGATGACATCGAAAGATAGCACTCGAGTATCGAAATGGTATTTCGGAGGAATAGCCGCGTCGTGCGCTGCCAACTGTACGCATCCGTTAGACCTGTTAAAAGTGCACTTACAGACCGCATACACCGGTAGTGCGAAACAGTTACGACTGATCGGCAATACTGTGCACATCGTTCGCTCGCAGGGAGTGATCGCACTCTATAATGGCTTGTCTGCTCAGTTATTGCGGCAAATGACTTATTCCACCACTCGATTCGGCATTTATGATGTGTACAAACGGAAACTGTCTCAAACTGGCGAACATATACCGTTCTATCAAAAGGTGTTATTGGCTGGTGTTTCTGGTGCTGCAGGTGGTTATGTTGGTATGAGATTATAGTCAGAGAGTTTAGATTTCTTATTAAATGTGACGAATTAATAATGACGTGATAATACAGGAACTCCCGCTGATATGGTCAATGTTCGAATGCAAAATGACATAAAATTATCGATTAATGAGCGACGAAACTATAAGCACGCGATCGATGGCTTATATCGTGTCTATAAACACGAAGGAATTAAAGCGCTGTTTAGAGGTGCGACAACTACTACCATACGGGCATCGGTTCTCACGATCGGTCAAGTAATGTCGCCATTAATTGTATTTCTTATATCTTTTATATGTTCACTTACTTTAGTGTGCAATATCTTATCTATTGTCACATTTAAAGCACGTTCCAGTTCTCATCTGAATTAACATTACCTTTCGTCGTTGTTTTAAGCGATTACTTTCAATATTAATGCGTATTTATGTTTAGCTCTCAATGTACGATCAGTGCAAATATATTCTTCTCACAAATTTTGCGAACATATTCAGCGATAACTTATTGACACACTTCACTGCGAGCACATTAGCTGGCACTGCAGCCACAACTATGACACAACCAGTTTAGTAGTAAATTTTTGAAAAAAAATTAATAGTGTTTAATTAGCCACAAATAGTGTTTAATTTGTTTTTTCTTATGTCTTATATTTGACAGTTGGATGTGTTAAAGGTTCGACTAATGAACTCCAAACCAAACGAATATAAAAGTATAGCGCAATGCGCACAACAGATCTTCAAAGAGTTAGGAATTTTTGGATTCTATAAGGGATACGTTCCTGCGTTTATAAGTGTCGCGCCGCACACTATTCTCACGTTTATTTTCTTTGAACAGCTAAGACTACGCTTTGGAACAATAATTGTGAATAAATAAATAAATAAATTTGAATATAACTAATACTATTATAAGTCGAATGACAGAATAAATGCAAAAAAATGTGGTGATGTACTCATATGTACATAAAACTATGAAATAAAATTACATGACATATAACTAATTTGTTTTATTATTCTGCTGTTATCTCAAATAAATTTAAAGTTGATTAATATACACTATTCATTGCTAAGTGTCAGACATTGATAATCATAAATTAATATACCATTTGTATAAAAATCATTAGAATTATTGTATTTTATTAAATAAAATATGCATTTTAGAACCAACTATAACTCAAATATATAAATAATAATCAACATTTTATCGCTCAATTTTCATTCGCCGAAAACATTGGGAGTCAAACTATTTTTTTATAAAACAACTCAAACTGCTCTCATTATGTCTCATCAGGAAATGCACGATTACTACTACTAAAACCGTTCATTCGTATAATTGAAAATGAACTGTGCTTTTTCAATATCTATTAGTTTTTGAATATTTAGTTTTGCTCTTTTTTAACAAAAAAAAACTCTATTTAATAATACACTCGTTGACAGACAAATTGCTTAGGTTTTAAAAAAAGCAAAACTATGGTTATCTCCTGTAAAATATACAATTTACATCTTTTTTATTTATTTTTTGCAAATTATTTTTTGTAACTGATAATTCTAATTTGAAACGCATACATATAAATGTATAAGAAAAATGTAATGTGCTTTATTATTATTATTATTTAAAAGTGAAAAGTTTCATTTTAAACACTTTATTGTCTACTTTTCATTTATAATCGACGATATATTAGTTTAATTACTTCGGTAAATACTTACCACCATTCTATTAAATCAACAGTTTTATAGCGAGAAACTGAATGTTGATATTACTATTCAATCCTTACTAAAATACTTCAAGTAATTTAATTTTTAAAATCTATGTTTATTTAGAGCCTAATTAATTTAAAGTCGCTTATTTTTGAATTATTAACTATAAAAATTTTCAATTTTCAAAACTACTTAAATTGTGTCAATGTTAACCATACAATGCTTTTAGATTATGTTTTGTTTTCTAAATTAAGCTTTAAAAATGTTTTTAAGTTTTGCCATTTGTATAGTTCATTAGATGGCAGTAAAGTGTGATATTATGTTATTATTGTTAATGGCAACACAAGTTAGTTATTTATTCATTTCCAACTAAATATCTTAATGCATATAACGCCGCGAAATAATTTAATAGTGCAGTGTTTTAATGATTTAGTTTAGAAATATGTGTTCAGTAAACAATTATATTAGAGATAGTTTTGACAGATTTGGTGATGACTTTTGCGAGTTAATTTTAAGTTATCTATCGCTTGACACGTGTTTTCGTTTGCAATGCGTTTCAAAACAGTTCAATGCTTTAATATTTAACAAACAAACTGAACTGATTTTATCTGATGGCAAGTCATGGTTCGCTAAAAATCATTACTATTATAAGAATTCATTGATTACTCAATTAATTACTAATTATGGCTTAAAAGACTCCATTTGTTCGATAAAATGTGATTTATTAGAATATGTTATGAAAAGGTGTGTCAATATTAAGAAAATAATAATCGATGGAGAATTAATGTTATGTCAGAAAACGCTTGATATTATAAGCGATTCGTGTAAAACGCAATTAAATCATTTATCGATTCGATTCGATAACATTACCGAATTACCCGTCAATATCTGGAAACCATTTGCGGAGAGATGTTTACTAAACTTGGAATCGCTTACAATTTTCAATTGCTGTGACAATACTATTGATTCAGACAGACTGTTATCACTGATACCGTTGACACCTAAACTCGCAAAACTACATTGTTATTGTACCATCAAATTTGATGAAAACTATGTTGAAAAATTTGCAGCAAATAATCTCGAAAATATGTATACCTGGCTTATTATCGACAAAAGATTTATAGAATTTACACAACTATTCGCAAAGCGACTTAAAGTCTTAAGTATTGTGTTTAACATTAATTTCGATATTGAATTGATGAAGCATTTTGCAAGCTTTGAAAATCTGAAAGATATTACTTGTTTTTTTCAAGAAGTAATTAAAGATGAAATCATTTTTGTGGATATAATAAAACAATTTGGTTTGTATTGCAGGCATTTGACTGTATTAACGATTGATAATATATTTTCACCGTTTTTTAAAGCATTTGCAAGTGATTTCAAAACACTTGAAAAGTTAATTATTCATAATTACAATAACAGCGAAAATTTTGCGTTATTGAAAAATTGCGTAAATTTGTATTATCTGAAAATTCATGCATCAATTATTCGTGAAATTGATTTCAAAGACATTCACTTACATTTACCGAAATTAAGATCGATTGATATCTGTAGTGTCGACTTGAGAGTAAGAGTAAGTGCAATCAATTTGATGCAACATTTGTCGAAAATGACAAATTTATGTGACTTAAAAATTGGTTGTTTTAAACTGGTTTATGAAGACTTTGTTTATAATGGCATCACTACTTATGACATCATTTCATTTATCGAAAAGAGTTCTTGTATCAGAAGAATTGGTATTTATCCGAAACAATCAAGTATCGATAAAAACAGAATTTACACTTATATTCGCGATAATAATAGAAAAATAAATGTTACTGTTATTGATTATGTTTATTGAATGTGTATTTGATACGCAATAACTATATATACGGAGTATATATAAACATACTTTATTAAAAATTTTATTAATTCTATTATAAAAAGTTTAATTCCTTTTGTGAGTTAGATTTTACTACCGTAATATAAATTTCTCCTTAATATGTGGTTTACTGTTAAGATTGTGTCTGAGATTTAATGCATCGCGTTATTAAATGAAAGCTCCAAATTTTGAGTTGCTTTTTCCAAGTGCTGTCGAAAAATACGCCTAAATAGAAACCGAGTCGAAAGCATTACGTAAATTTCTTAATATTGTTTTAATTTATAATATGGTCACACTGCTGTGTATTTATCAGTTCATCAGTTGCCACAAGATTTTTGATAAACAGATGTTGCTATTTCTTTTGGTTTTAACAGTTTTAATAGTAGTAAATTAGTCATTTTCAAGATTTAAATATTTCTCATAGAAAACACTGAATTTATTATCTCAAATTTTGATGACTTTATTATCGCAATAATCATTAGATCGCGAGTTAACTAAAATTATATCTAAATTTTTCATATTTAATGATTAAATGAAAGAGCAAACAAACCTTGAATTAAATGAAAGTTCGCATAAAATTATAAATAAAAATTCAGTAATTAATCGAATTGAGATACAACCGAGAAGTAATGCACCCGAACATATCAATAATGAGTGTTTGAGTTACGTGTTGACAAAACTTATTTAATTTCAGATAATTATTTTATTTTCTAGCTACTAATCCTGTTTTGCTGCGATGACCAGCAAGTGGTCAATATTTTCGAGCAAATCTCAAATGTGCAAAGCTGTCCGTCATGTTTCGTCAATTTCGCGAAAATCTTTTCCACATGACGTGCTCCCCGAATCAAATAGATTTCATTGATTTAATTTCTGTTTCGAATAGTACCCTCCGAACTGGAAAATTTCAAATCGATGAGCTCACGTATTACGCGTTTGAACACTTTTCTGACAGTGTCTATAACTCCTGTAAAGACGTACAGTTGTCAGCCGGTCTGAAAGTTATGGCATTGCTTTGTTGCCAATGGGGTGCAGCGCAGTGTACTGCACAGCGGTTTCTGAATTTTATTGGCAATAAAGATCCATTTCCGATGCAAATCAATTTTGTTCTCACCAAAGACAGCGTGATTAATAAGACAAATGCCACTAGATTTTATCCACTGAATCCGAAAACAGTTTCGTGCACTAAAGCGCCACCTTATTATTTGAATAATACTAGCAGTTGTAGCGATTGTCCGGCTAAATGTGCATAAATTAGTTGTTGTAATAAAATATAAGTCTGTGTTTTATTAAATATTTTTATTGAGTTTTGAATTTCAAAATAAAATATTATTAAATTGCAATAAATTTCGATCACATTATCTCAAGTGTTTTCTTTCTTCTATTGTTTTTTATATTTTATCAGTTTTTATAGAAATATTTTTTTATCAAAATTTTGCGATAAACTAATAAATCTAACAAAAAATATTGTATATGAACTGATTTATAATATTATTATTTATTATATTTTTGTCTAAGAAATTAAAGTCATACAATAGTCTACAATAATTTCAATTAATTTATTAATTACATATAAAATAAAACTAAATTATGAGAATTCTATATGAGTTTAGTTTAGTGCATAATTATTTTCAATATTAAATTAAAATACATTACAAATTTCTGTTCAAATGAATTTCGTAGAAAAAATTATTTGTTACGAATAATTTTAGCAAATAATAAATAAGATTAGCGTTAAAAAGGGAAATGATAAATGTCAGTGAAGTTTATGCAGAATAAACTGATGACTTATCAGAACAGCGATAAATTACGATTAATAATGTAAATGATAACAAGGATATAAGAATTGTCGGTATAATTGTAAAGGATATAAGAAATGTCGGTAAAAACCTCACTAAATAAATCTAGTAAATAATTCGACAAAATATAATAAATACCGCTTAATAAAACTGTTTGCTATTTGCTGATTCAAATAAACCACAAATTCTAGATTTAATAGATTTAATTAAATCTTCGTACAAACTAATTTCACTCAAATGTTTAGTAATCGTTTATATAAATTCAAAAATAAACTTAATTATAAAGATGTTCACATTAAATCTGTTTGGCTTGTTAACAGTTTTGGTTTCGTTGACAATTATTTTATGCGAAAATCCAATAACTATGATTTCAAGAGACATTATCAACAATGATTTTACCACTGAAAGTCAATTATATCGATGGGAATTACAAATTACTCCGAATAATCCTCCAATTTTGAAAGAAGGAAGGAGAAACAGTTTCCGCAACCTTATAAAAGATATTGATTATAGTTTCGAAGACAATTCAGTGTATGTTCTCTTTGAGAGAGGTTTAACACGAATTAAAATGAAACCTAAATTTACTCAAGTCGTCAAAGTCATCAAAGAAAGTCTTGTCGATGATATAATAGCATCATCGATGTGCTACGACTGGATTAATCGTTTATTGTATTTTAATATTCGCAGTGCGTTACACGTTATTAAACTCGATAACTTCAAACTGCAGTATGTATTAAATACTGAATTAAATGCTGATTCGAGAATAGCTATTAATCCCATTGACATGTTTATACTGTGGAGTAGAGGAAAACAGATTATTAAAGCCAATCAAGACGGAAGTGATTGCCACGTACTCTACAAAAGTAATCACACTGTTATTGACATTACTATTGATTTTGAGTCGAACTGTATTTGTTTCAATAGCAAACGGGAAATAATTCCAATCGATTATTCCGGAAAATTTCTCCAAATTATCAAAATCTATTTTCAAATTAACGAAATCAATTTTAATTTCGTTCATAATATTGTGGTCCATAAGCATTTAATACTGTTTACGGAGTTTTCTAAAATTTACGCGCTCAACACCAAAGCGAATTATTCGGTGTCATTTTCGAGAGACGGAGTTAATAGTGTTCGGTTTGAAAGTCACTTATTATTGATTCATTTGTCGCGTCAACCAAACCAAACCAATCAAATATGTTCGCAATCAAAATGTTCGCACTTATGTCTACCGCTTCCCAATAATACGTATCGCTGTTTGTGTCCGATTACTACAGTCAACACAGCAACGCATTGCAATGAAAATGTTAGGTTTTTCTTTGAATTTATTAATTAAACAATAAAATAATTAATTTAATTTTGTTTCTAATTTTAATAGGGAAACATTTACGATAAGATATCGGTGATATACAGAACAGTTTTTGGACTATCGTTGATTAATTTTAACTCATTTCTAAATAATGAGATGGAAAACTCTGTGGCATCAAATAATTCACTATTTTACTTATATAATGACCAATTATACTATAATATAGATACTAATATTATATTATGGACACACCGAACACATCCAACACATCTATCGCCGACACATGAGAATAAAATATTTATTTCAACTCTAAATAGGAGTACAAACGTTTTTAAAGAAATAAAGGAAACAAAAGCTATTATCGATTTTTTTGGTTACTTTCTTGGTTATGACTGGATTCATAATCTAATTTACATCAACAATGGTACTGACATTCTTGTATTTAACACTAATCGCACTGACAGTCAGTTTATAATAGCAAAGATTAATAAAGATATTGGAATAACCAGTCTTGTAGTAAATCCAATAGAAAGCAACGTATTTTGGAGCGAATATAAAACAATAGATTCAATTAAATACGGCTCTATAGTGAAAGCAAACCAAGACGGAAGTAATAGAATAGAAATCATAGATCACAGCTTTATTTCAAGTCCATTACTGCTAACAATAGATTACTACACTCAACGAATATTGTGGTACGACAACGATTATAGAATCATTCAATCGGCGGACCTTTTTGGCAAAAATATCAAAGGCTTACATCGTGAAGAATCATTAGTTTTTGGCGCTCTATCTATGAATGTTTTTGAACAATCTTTATATTTTTGCGGTCGTGATTTGCTCAGCCATAAACAGATCTATCCGTTATATCGATACCCAATTTATTATGATTCGATTGAAAATTACAAACAACTTGAGTTGTTATTTACATCATTATCTCCAATATTTGCCTTTAGAATCATTGATTCTCGTCAACAGCCAACAAATACAATCAATAGATGTTTGAAATCTGAATGCACTCAACTTTGTATACCACTCTCTATATCGCAATACCGGTGTGTTTGTCCGTACAATCAAACATCA
>JAQIVF010001843.1:0-12577 GCA_034698365.1 Steganacarus magnus | reverse complement strand
TATTTGAACCGAAACCGCTTAATTACAAAACCTGTCGGTTTAAACCGCGGTTTAACCGAACCGCCGACTACTTTACTTTTTAGCTCACTTTGATTTTATATCAATGAGATATTGGATTTGACATGTCTGTCCGTCTGTCCGTCTGTCTGTGTATAAACAGAATAGGTGGCTTTTTAGGTGAAAAAATTTTAAGATAGGAGGCTTTTTTGGTGAAAAATTTTGTTGCTTTTAAGAAATTTTATATAATACTTTTATATACTTTTGCTTGATGAAAAAAGTTTTTCCTATTGATTTATTTTTCTAAACAATGTTTTTAAGTAAGAAAATTTTTTAGTTTAAATTATATAGAATTGTTAGATGAGAAAATTTATTTGTAGTTTCATTTTAAATTATTTTTCAAAACAATGTTTTTTCAAAATTTTCAATCTGTACTCTTTAAAAATAAAGATCTAATAATTTCAAAGATATATTTATCAAAGTGAGCCATTACGAAGTTTAGTGAATTGTTTTAAAAGATAAATGTGAAAAATAAAATTCATTCTTAAAAAATTTATAATTAAAACACAACTTAGTTTAGTATTGTAGGGGAACGTGACAGAGAGAGAGAGAGGGGGGACGTGACAGAGGGAGAGAGAGACGGGAACGTGACAGAGGGAGAGAGAGAGGGGGAAACGTGACAGGGGGAGGGAGGGAGAGATCATTATTTTAATATAATAAGTGATGATATGAGCGAATTATGAACCGTTAATTATTCAGTCAAAAAATAACCCAAATTTCAATGTTATTATTTTAAACTTTGTCGGTTTTAATTGAAGGCGTAATTTTACCTTTTGTTTTTAAAAGATAATTGATGTGCAGATGCAATGCAAGTATTAGCCACGATATCTACAGGTATCGCATCCAAAGTTATCTCACCCTTAAAGGGAAAGATCTTTACCAAACCAGTTCCTAATAGTAATAAAACTCCCATAATACTAGTAATCGAGTCAAACCATCCACAATTTGGTTCTCTAATGCTATTTAAAACAATTCCTGGCCTCACTATAGTCACTGGAAAGTTTTCCTTTTCAAATTCTTCTATTATTAAATTTTCAGCTAAATTTTTCGTAAACGAATATGTATTCGGATATTTACCCAAATAATCATTTGTTTTCAAAACAATTGTCGAATTTCTTTATAAAAGACATTAAAACAAATGATTTCTATTTATTAAGTAATTTGTTAATACAGCAAAGAATTAAACGTAAAGTCCAAATACCTCGCAGTTTCTAAAATTTCCAATGGATTTGCGTTAGATTTATAGACTCTTTCATTGACAACCATTTCTAGTGGACTTGAATAAGCAGTAGAAACGTAAACAAATGCATCCAAATGTTTGAGTTGTCGACACAACTCTATTATCTCATTAGTGCCGCCAACATTTATTAATACTTGTTCCCTTATTTACATTTAAAATATTTAGTATTTATCAAATTTTTAAAAAATGTTAGCAATCAATACTTAAGTTTAGCATCAAACGTGACGTCAGCCGCGCTGTGAAACACTATCGAAACGTTGTTAATAATGGCATTTCTATCATTTTCGCTTAAATTCATTGCAACTGTTGTTAAAGATGCATTAACTAACACCACTTTTCCTAAACAGTTGGCATCGATGTCATCAAACAATCCTTTGCTTTTCTCCAATAATTCTTTAAACCTTTCCGAAACGTTTTTATTTTTCTTTTCACGAATTATCACATAAACCTTATTAATTGTATGAATTGATTTTAGTATTTTATAAAGCAATACTTTTCCCACTAAACCCGTCACTCCAGTTATTAGAATCGATTTTTCCGAGTAATATTCTTTAATTGGTGAAAAATTAAACTTTATATCCGTCATTATAATAATATAAATTCAGAATAATGTATTTATTTTTAGATAATTCTTTAAGTAAATCTTTAGTCGAAACAAATGTTAGAAAGATAGTCACAGATTTTATTGACTTTTCAATAGAAAGGTTGGCTTCCTAAGCGCTCGACTTTAAACTAAATCTAAAATATTATTTTTAGAGTTATGTTATTACTGTTACGTCTCAACTTTTAAATTTTGCAAATATATCAATGTTTCATCATTTATATAAGCCTGTATGTAAGCTTTTAAATTAACCTTGTTTTAATCAGATGAAGTTAAAATTTGCATGCATCATAACGCATGCAAATAAATAATTTTCCACAATGTGTAACCACGATCGTAGTTAATAATTTTAACTATAATAATCTAAATATAGAAAAAAATTTCTAGAAAATCGAGTTTCTTGAAATAGTTTATTGACTAACTTTTAATGATATATTTACCGATTATTTACAAGGTTTTCTTAGCAGTGAAAAAAATTTGTTTTCTTTACTGTGGAAAGTTTTGATATCGAGATTCACGTCATGAAATGAGAAAATTTATTTTACAACCAATGCCAACATCAATAATTTTAATTAAACCACGTAAGGGTTACAGTGAAAGCGCTCATATCTCTACTCTTCTGATTGCGATAAGTTGCCCAATATTTACTATAGGAAATATTTGAATGGAAATTTTAGTGTTTTTAACTATACTGTACTCTTATAGTAAAGCAATAATATCAGTTATTAGATTTGCACTTATTTCTATTGTAATTTATACTATAAATATTTACGTTTTATAAACTTTATTGTTATGTTATTTTGTCCCTTTCCTGCAGTTTTGTTATATGATTTAACGATTAGTGAAGATAATTGGTTTGCATAAAGTATTAATGTGTTTAATGCAATTTACACACTTCTCTGAGGATATGCAGTAGAGTTAGAAATTGCAACTCTAGCTCCAATGGAATGGGATTGGAGTTCACAAAAAGGGACTGGAGTTGGAGTTAAAATTGAAACTTTGATTGGGAATGAAGTGGAGTTTAGTTGGAGTTGAAAAAATTTTCATTGGAGTTGTAGTGGAGTTGGATAAAAATGGTGGATAAATAACTAAATTTTTCATTTACAATTTCCATAATTCACAGATTTTAAAAATGTGTGTAAATTTTTAAAAATTGTAAAACTTTTTTTAAAGACAAAATTAAGGTGTTTCACAATCAGTTTGATATATTTTAAAAATATAAATGGAGTTGGAATGGAGTTGGAAAAAAATCAGACGGAGTTAATTAGAGTTAGAGAGCAAAAATTAATTTTCTTATGGAATTGGAGTGGAGTTGGAAACAGATTTAGATTTGTAATGGAGTTGTTGTGAAGTTTGATTTGACTGCCTATTGGAGTTGGTTGAAGTTGGAGTAAAAAATGTTCATAATTTCGAACTCTAATATGCAGATAGCTATGATTTGTAGTGATTTTTCCAGTGTCATCCGATAAGTTTAACAGAGACATGTAAATTTTTAACAAAATCTGAAAAAATTGTAACTAAATTTTAATAATGAGTTTTATTACGCTCCCAAAATATGTTGCCCTCACCCCAACAACTTTCGAGTTTGTAGAAAAATATTATGTAATTAGTTTCTACAGACTCACTCACTTAATAAGCAAAGAGTAAAATATTCTTTGAGAAAATAGGCTAAAATTCTTTGAAAAAATCTTTGATTTTGCATAAGTTATTTGAACAAATATACCATATTCTTTAAGGATTATTTGAGAAAAATAACATTTATAATTAAAAATCTTTATTTAATTGTCGATTTTCGGATAAAAAGTGATTAAAATCACTAACTTATTAACAGATAATACATATTAGCTTAAAATATTAAATATTTTTAAAAACTTAAGAGAATTTATATAAAAAATGTTTATTTTTTGAAATTTCTTTGGAAAAATTAAAATTTCTTTGAAAAAGGATAAATTCTCATTAATAAGATTTAATTGTTTCCTTGTAAGTATAATTATTTATTTTAGATAAGCAACCTTTATATCATAATTTCCGCATTAAGGTTTTTCACTTTATTTTAGATTTTACATTAAATGCTATGAACTCTAATTTTAATAACTTTGTACATTTAAATTTCACTCACACTAAAAATGAAACTAAAAGCTTATTATAGGGATTATAAAATTTTTAGCTTGAATTCTTAGAGAAGATCGAGCTTATGCTTTTGACACTGTACGTCCGTCCGTCTATGTGTCAGCAGACCTCTCAAGTCCAAGAAGTTTATCGTTTGATTGCTTTATCTTAATATTTTATAACTAGGGAATCAATTTTTCGGGACTAAAAAGTACCAATATAGGTCGGGATTCGGGAGGCTAAAAACATCTAATTCGGGAACAAAAATCCAAAAAATCGGGATAATTTTTAAAACTTTACATATATTAAGTTAGAAAGTTTTGTTACTTATTAAATTAATGATTATGTAGTCATTTTCAAAAATTAAGTCATTTAGTTTAATGTGAATGATTTATTAAATATATTTTCTGTAAATTTCAATTAGCAGAATGCTAAAGTTTGTTTTTATTTTTTTCAACCATTTTTAAAATAGTTTTGTTTTTAATCAATTTTTGAAAATTATCACATTTTCTAGTGTAGAAAATTTTCAAAAAAGCTTTAATAAATTTTATAAAAATTAATTTTAAAATAAAATTTAATGAAAAACTGCTAAATTCGGGAGATTTTTCATCATTCATATGAATTTTAGAGAAAAATTCGGGAAATGCAAATTTACTTTAAAAATCGGGAATTTCGAGAAAATAAAACTTATTTAAATTTAACATATGGATTGTAATTTGGATAGAAATATTAATTTTCCGAATTTTTAATAAACTACTAGTGTCGGGAGTTTCCCGATAAATTGACTCCCTATTTATAACATACAGGTTTAACTTTATAGTCTGATTAGTAGTCACGTTCGAGTATTAGTATAACTAATAATGCGCTAAAGTAACAATGAATAAAACCCTTTTTACATGATGCTATATACTTAAGAATGTGAGCTCTCGATGAATGCGTCGTGAATTGTTTTAATACAACATTCAATACACTTGACAGCATATTTATTAAGAGCCAGACACTCAGAGTGGTTCGAATAATTAATAGCAATCAGTATCAATGGCTTAACTTTAAAAAATAGTTACTAACTAAGTCTAATAAACAATGGCCTAATGTTACAAATATTTTAAGCGCTATTATTTATAAAAAACAGTAATTCATATACTCATATTTACCAGCTCGAACATAATTATTATTACATTATATCATATTATTTATTACTTTTTGAAATTTCACGAAAAAATCATTTAAACAATAATCATAATTATTATCAAATAATAATTCTTTTATAACTTTATAAATATGAGTTTAATGAATTCCTGTGTTATTTTTTAGCTCACTATCTATATAAAGAGAGAGCGCAAGCTTATGGATTTGACAATAGATGTCCGTCTGTCCACCGCCTGCCCACAGTCCTCTTAAGTTAGTGAAGTTTATAACGTGCGTAATATATCCTAATCTAATTTATAAGTTATAAATTATAACTTAATAGTCTGATTTGTCTTCTCATTAGTAGAGTTGTGATAATCGTTAATTATCGATTTGTTTAAATCATTCTTAAACATATATTAAAGTAGATTATAAGCAGTGATGCACAACGCTCGAGCGGATGGCGCTCGGTACCGAGCGCGAGCGCTGAGCGTTGGTTTTTTGCCAAGCGTGAGCGTGAGCGCCGAGCGTCATACAACGAGCGTGAGCGAGCGCGATGAGCGCAAACAAATACAGAAAAAATATTGCATTCGATTTATGAAATCTCATAAACATAATGCAAATAAAAATTTTCTGTTAAAGTTGCATTATATAAAATAAATTGTCATAATATTTTCAAAATTAATTAATTTGACGCTCGCTTACGCTCAGCGCTCGAGCGTGTCTTAAAACTGAGCGCCGAGCGTTGACATTTTCCCGAGCGTGAGCGCGAGCGTTGAGCGTCATTTTTATAGCGAGCGTGAGCGTGAGCGCCGAGCGTGTGCATCACTGATTATAAGTATAAGCTGTATAATATAGCTTAAAAACTTAAAAAAAGATGATTTTTTCAAACTATTCTAACGATTTTTATTATATCTAACCATTTTATTTTTCTCTAACGGTTGAAATTTTTTAACATCCCGTTATTATTATACCCAGAAATCTATAATTTGCGGTTAAAATCTTAGTTTTCAGTAAAAAATAAGAGTTTTCATGGTGGGCGTATTTTATTCATACTTTAGAGGGTAAATAAACTATTTTAAAAAAATTTGAAATTTATTTCAGTTCGTTTAAAAAACTTTAGGTTTGGTACATTTTAGAGCAAAGTTTTATAAAAATTTAACAACTAAATTCGATCATATTACAATTTTTCGCATTAATTAAATTTTTTGGTCCTTTTATGAAACTTTTTTCTAACGATTTTCCTAACGATTTTTCTAACGATTTGGGCATTTTTTTCAAACTATTAATTAACGATTTTGCACACCTTTTTCTAACGATTTTCATAACCCTACTCATTAGAATATTAATTTAAGTTACAATGCTTTAAAGTAATTAGAATTAAAACCCTTTTTACATTATCTTAGCAATACATTTTAAAGTCACCAAAGATAGTGAGTTTTTTATTAAGCTCTTTATTAATATTTCGGTCTTGTTTTATAAATAATAACGCTTAAAATATTTGTAATATTAGAAAAATGAGTCAAGTACTCAATAAAAAATCGAGGTTTTAAAGTTGTTTAAAATCGTTGAGTTTTGATATTTTTGCAAAAAATGAGAAAAAATTGTCGATGAAATCTGATGTGATTAAACCAAAAAATCAACATACAGTTACTAATTCTCTTCTACAGGTTCAAACATGACTGCTATATAAACTATTAATTGAAAATATCTGTCGAACTATAATGTCTAAAAAATAGTAAAGTTCATATTTTGCAGTACAAATAAAACTATAGTCACTATAATGATTATTTTATTTTGAATTCTAATCATAAAACAGTTTATTTTTAAGAATAAAGTCTAATAATCTCTCACAATAGCGTTAGTAAATTAATTGAAAGCAATAGTTTTTTAAATATAAAATTTTGATAAATAATTTGTTTTGCCATTATAATCAAAAATGAATTCGATGATGAATTCAATGATTACTTTATTTTTATGTTTATACTTTACCGGTCAATTAATATTAATGGATAATAATAATATTACGGACAAAGATTGGTGTTTGGCTACAGTTAACAAAGCGTGTGGCAGTAACGTAGACTCGTATTTAAAGGCAATACTAAATGATCGAAACATTGATGAAAAGGTTTTCAACATATAGATCATAATTATAGTTAATAAATGATGATTAATTTATTTTTGTTAAACAGCTTGTTTGTTGTGCTTTTCGGGCATATAATAATTGCGTAACAGAAGCAGTAAAACACAATTGCGAACAACACTTGCATTATTTGGAGCAGCGATTGCTGGACAAACTTATTAATAATACTTACATGAAAGCTGAGTGCAACGATGGACTAATAGAATGCATTAATGTGAAGCAAAAGTCAATTACAATTGCAATTATTATTGTATCATTATTAGTATTGTTTTCAATTATGTTATGTTGTTATTATTGTCAATTTAAGCCGCGCTGTGATTTGATTCGAGCATTATTGAGATCAGATCAACAGTAAATTATTCTTAACATTTCAAATATTTTTATAATCTTTAAATAATAAATTAACTAAATTTATGCTAAATTAATTATTTTTCTCTTGTTATTTTATTTTAAATAATGCTCTCTGCGTCACAAGCGAATGTTAAATAATGGGTCACATTCTCCTACCCTAATAAATGTATTGAATTTCAATAAAAAATTTTCATTAATAATAAAGTTTAATTCTTGTAATTTTTAAAATGCTAAAAATATAAATATATTGGCATTAATTGTTGATAATATAAAATGAGCCAAAGCATTGTTATTTAATAAAAAGCATTTTAAATTTTATTATTAACGTTCGATATGTCAATAGTGTAACGCTATAATCATGGAGTAAAATAATTCTATGATCAAAGATTGTCAAAGAGTTATTGTTAGTATATACTAGTGAAACATAAACCCGCATAAACAGAGTACGGTACAGTATGAGTATATAATAAGAACTTTGTTTAAATAAAACAAAGCGTGAATTTTTATACCACAACCCGTAAGATAACGCGCGACAATAAAATTCATTGAATATTTATAATGTTTTATTAAAAGTTAAATTTCAAGAATTAATTTTAATAAAATTAATTCTTGAAAAATTATAAAAATTCGATTTAATTTACTTTCTCCTACACGTTGCTAACATTTACCCTTTTTTGTTACTTTTTATAACTAAATATGAATTTTTCCGTTTATTAATATTTAAGTTTTTTATATTTTTTTTATTATAGCATTGCAATATTACTTAATGCTTGATCGTTAATAATAAATAGAGATCGAAAAAAGTAGCATTTATTCGATATCAAAATAGCGCTATAAATTGCTTTAAAAAATGTAAAAAATAGCATTAAAAATAGCACTTATTATTTTAAATAATTAATGAAAAAATTAAAATTTTGGTTAAAAAATATTTATATATATTATCTTTTACTTCCTTCTTTAACTGAACAATTTAGAAATTTAGTATCTGTTTAAAAAATTTCTAATTTTAACAATAAAATCTTTGACAATAAGCCTTTAGTTTTTCAAAAATTCTGGGACCACCTGAAAACTCATCGGAATTAAACGATTTTTTTGTAATTGCATATAAGGTAGCAAAAATAGCATTATAGCATTTAATAGTAAAAATAGCATTTATAAACATGCATAAAACGACTCGAAATCATCCAAATCGTGCACAAATTACAATTCTAAGGTTCTAGTTTATGAAATAAAAAAGTAGCAAATGCTATTAGTTTCGATCTCTAATAATAAAATTAAAACTGTTCTATACTTGCATTGTTACCTCATTCAATACTTTTCTCGTGTTATGTATTCAACAATGAATGACAATTTATTTAATTTTTAGAATTTTAGAAATTTAAAGAATTAAACTTAATATTATAAAAATTTATTAATGAAACACATCTCAGTTTAGTATTGTAGAAGAACGTGACGGAGTGAGAGAGTGCCATCATTTTTTTAATATACGGTAATAACTAGAGAGTCAAAAAGATAGCATTTGCTACTTTTTTGTGATAAACTTTAGAATGATAGTGACTTCATATATGATCGAATTACATAAAATAAGACAATTCAATAGCATTTATAATTGCTATTTTTTGTTAGTTTTGAACATAAATGCTATAAATGCTATTAAAGCTATTTTTGCTATTTTATGCTATTATTGCACATTTTTATGCTATACTGTTTATAAAAATTTACAAAATATTTTTTTTTCTCACTATAACAGGTAATTTAATTTAATTGAAAAATTAAAACTTTATAAATCAATGTTAAAATTACTTAAAAAATATTTTTAAATGCTATTTTTAATGCTATTTGTTTGATTATAAATGCTATTTATATATGCTATAAATGCTATTATTTTGACTCTCTAGTGATGAGATGCTTTATAAGCTTACACAGTATCTGTTTGAATATTTCAACAATTTAAGATAATATATCTCCAAATATTTTTTTAAAACTTATGAATAATAATGCATAAATTACTAACAATTAAGCTTTAAATTTTATTAAACCTTGTCTTTAAAAAATATTTTAATTATATCAATAATACAATTTAAAAAATTAGTTTATTAGGAGATAGTTATTGACTATAGTTTAATTAAAATTATTTCAATAGATTAGGAATATAATTTAAATTAATTATGGCAAACAATAGAGGTTCACTACCAGCGAATGATTCAGTGAGAAAGAAGGTAGCAGTGGAGGCAATTGATCACTCGCACGAAAAGAATGACTCAAACAGTGAAAATGAAAATCAAGAGCACGTTGCCTTCAAATCAGGGCAATCACCTTCGGAAGGGAAAGATTGTGAAAAATCACCGGAAATCGGTGACCATCTTAGTTTAACTGACGATTTTCTAGCCACGCGTGAGCCTAAGTCTTATAAGCTTGATTGCGAAATTGGTAGAGGAGGTTATGGTATAGTATTTCGTGCAATGCAATGTCCACAACAAAACACGGGCAACACTGTGGCCATTAAGGTGTATAAAGTTGGTGTCGGACATACTAAGAGCGGCACCATTGAAAGAGTAGGTAAGATTGTTCACAATTCAGTATTTATTGACAAATGCAATGATTATTAATTCTATATAATTTACTTCACAGCCACTTCTTCGCAACAACTAATAAAATTAGATCACATAAATTTGTTGAAAATTCATGAGTGCTTTACTGATTCGTCAGGAGACAGATTATACTTGGTTAGTGAGTATACTGATATGAAAGATCTATATAATGTGTTACAATCTACTAATATAAAGGGCAATAAAATTTGGCTGCCACTCGACGAATATCAAGCGAGACATGTAATTAAGGGCATCGCCAATGGTTTAGGTTATATGCACAACAATAGCATCAGTCATGCAGATCTTAAGCTCGAAAATATACTAATATTTTGGTCAGAAAATGTGACACCAGAAGAAAAGAACAAGAATATTACTGATTTTCTAGCAGATTCTAATCGTTTAGTTTGCAAATGGATTCCAAAGATAGCAGATTTTGATAGTATTAAATTTAGAGATTCAGATACGGATCCAGAAGGTATGATAATGAATGACACTATTCGATGCACATTCCATTACGCAGCACCAGAATCGTTAGATGGAAAAGCTTTTGATTTAATTAGTGCCGATTGCTGGTCACTTGGGTATTGCCTTTTGGCACTCATTCTCGCCTCGCGACCATTTTCTCTCGAAGATGATGTACCGAACCAATCTGATCCACATTATAAATCCAATTTAGAGCGGTATATGCATCGCTGTAATCAAAAGAAAAAGGACATCGATCTTATTAAACAACTTATCAAACACTTATCTCCACAATTGAGGCAAGTGTTAGAAAAGCTTCTCAATCCTGATTGCAATAACAGGTCAAGTGTTGATCAATTTCTTTCAGATCCGTGGTTCAAAGAGAACAATCACCACCAAAGCAGAGATGATAAACCTAACCAACAATTTACTAATGATTATTCTAACGACGATCATATGTTAAATACTTTGGAGTAAATATAAAATTAAACATAAATCAATAATTCTTTTAAAATAAATTAGAAATAATTTCATTGTTTAGTAACAAAAATTATAACATTCATTAATAATTTAATAACCTGTTCCAAAAATTGTTTTAATTAAAATTGAAATAAAATTATTTTAAATGAAACATTAAAAGCACATGCAGTGCACGCACTCATTTATAGCGATTGGATTTTTCGGTAACAAAAAGCATTAAATTAGGTGGTAAATGGTAACAAAAAATATACCGATTCGGTAAATATTTGGTAATGTTATTATTCAAGTTTTTACTTTATTATAGTGACAGTTTGAATTGAGTTGTGTGCGACAATTTTTAAAATGATTTCTTCGTAAGAGGTCAAAAATCGTCGGATTTAAACCACAATTTTTTGACAAAAAATTCTAAATTCGGTAAAATAAAACTTTACTAAATAACTTGTTTTGTGTTGTTATATAATCCTAAAAAGTTTTAAACTAATCGGAATAAGCAATAAGATTCGGTAATTACCGAATTATCCTATCCCTACTCATTTAACAGGTTAAACATGATAATAACAAATACTTTTAATATGTCGACGTCCGTCTCAATACTTACCTTAATAAAGTGATTAACAGTATAACATTATACTGTATAGACAATCACAGCTAAATTAATTGTGACACTTACTTATTTATTTCACACCATAGTTACACTTCGTTCCAAACCTCTAGGGGGGCCAACACAAAAGTTCTTAAAATTATTGAGGGGAGTGTCAAATCTCACCGGAGTTAACCGACAATTTTTCAAATCTCGATTTTTCTAAGGGGTCCAAACCCAGGCAAGACCCCTCACTGTGTAACTATGGTTTCACACACACACACACACACACACACACAAAACAAATTAGAGTTTCATTATAATTTGATGGATAGAGCAAAGGAGGTGGAGAACGGAACTATAAAACTATAAATATTAAATTATATTTAAACATAGCCTTGTATTCAGTGAACGATTCGTTAATAGATAGAAATGCACTAAAATATACTGTCAGAAAAAAATTCATTATTACGTAACGCGAATTTTACCGTTTAATATACGAGTCTGACTGGCGCTGTCTATCTTCAAATCGTTCACTTCTTGTATTCTGTAATGTAAATTACATTATGTAAAGCGTATATGTTGACTGACCACTAATTAGTGAGCGTAAGTAAATTTACGTTAAGATATTGGTTAAAAAATTTGCCAAAACATGTCGCAACACTCGATAACATCGATTAGAACTAGACTAGTAAACGGGTACCCGAAATGTCGGGTTACCCGCGGGTACCCGACGAATGTCTCGGGTCGGGTTCGGTCTTCTAAAGTCAAATGTCGGGTCGGGTCGGGTTTTATAAATTTTTGGAGAAACCCGATATAATAATATTTAAACCAT
>JAQIVF010001842.1:0-12578 GCA_034698365.1 Steganacarus magnus | reverse complement strand
GAAAAAAATGTACCTGTTATTTACATAAAACACCTTTATTAGTAATTAACGAAATCGTATAATGAAAGAAAAGCGTAATTTGGTTGTAAATTTAAAAGCGCAAGCTGTGATTATGTTGGATACACTTGAATAAATAAATGAATAAATAAAAGAAATCGATCATCAATACCAGAACCTATTTTAATTTTCTTGCTTAAAAATATTATATTATATGTTACAATTTTTAATTATAAGACTAGTTAGTATGAAAAACCTATGACTCAATAGTAAAATTTTTAACACAAATAAAAAATAAGTGCTTTTTTTTTGTTTTACAAATATTCGCGTTATTACTTCATATCATAGAAAAAGTTCTTAATAAAACCTATATTTAGTGGTATTACTTACAATAAATGTATTTGTTTAAAACTATCCTATTGTAAAATATATAATAAACGTATTTAAAAACAAACATAATTGGTTTACGTGTGTTAAATTAAAAACAATGTTAATTAATGATTTGAAATGTTATTGGCATTAAAACAATACTAAAATTATCTTTAGGTGTGTGAATGAAAAACATGGTAATTCAAATTTTAGGATAATAAAAACAATGATTCAATTTTAAGTAGTGTTAGAAAAATTATATTAATACAAATCTGTTTTCTTTTCCTGAAATCTGATTCAATAGAAAGGCGTTTAATTTTTAAAGCACGTTATCCCTCAAAACAATTTAATATTAGTTCTACTGTTAATATCGAATAGTTTAGTTGACCGTTGCGTATAAATTAGTTGCTGTGTTAATGTTATTATTAGTACAAGGAATGTTATAACAAACTTAATGGTCGCTTAAATCGATTTTTTACTTCCATCTGTCACGAGTGGCGGATCCGTTTGGAGCAGTGGTTCGTCCAATAGAAGGCGTTCGTTTCACACTACTAGTGAGTCCATATTTGGTGCGAGTTGTGGTCACTTTTCTCTGTTGATAATCCTCTAGACTTTCGGTTGACAAATCACTGCCTGCTCTACTCGGTGGTCTACTTGATTGTCTACTTCCTGGTCTACTATTTGGTCTGCTTGAAGGTCTACTACCGTTCGCTACAATGAATAACGTTATTTAACTTTACATTAGTAAATATTTGAAAATACTCACATCCAACAGTGAGGCGACTTCTCGGTCTAGATTTTGCTCCAGAAGTGTCCGCTTGATCGCTAAAGCTATAATCGCTCGTTTGATTTCCATAGCGATGGTGATGCTGATGAGTCATAGGAACACTCCTTTCGCTCTTTTCTCGGATCTGTGTAAGTATTGTTTCAGAATTAATATTAAATTAGAAATTAGTAGAAATAAAATGATGCAATTTAAATCAATATAGAAAAGAGATGAAAAGTTGAACAGAAAATAAATGAAGATGGGATTGAGATGAAATGTTGATAAAAATGTTACCCATAGATGAAGCGGAATGGGTATCCGCGATGAGAAATCACACGGCAGAGGTCGATACAGATCAGGACTGGCAGATATGCCCTGAACCGGTAAACATCGAGAACACGGTCTACCGTTCACTAAGCAGTCTTAAATAATTCATGTAATGGAAAGTGTTAGTAATTATTAGAAATGCAATAAAATCACTATTAATTAAACACAAGAATTGGGCCATCAATCAATTAGCAAAGCATTCAAGCAAAACAATAGCGAAGTATATCATAATATAAAATATCAAATCATTACGATATTGAAATGAGTATTACGTATTACATCAATTAATACAAATACAAACCTTCGTTATCGGACCAGTGGTTTGAATAGAGCCATCGGGTTTAATGGGAGATTTCGATTTGAAAGGTGTCATCGATTGACTGACACCTTCGGCCAAAATAAATTGTTCGCGAAGCTCGACATTTGTACGTCCTTTAGCTAAACATGCAAATATAATCAAACAAAAAACATGCCATAACTTCATGCGCAACAATGCATTTAAACAAAATTATAAATATGCAACAAATGCCACAGAACATGACATATGATGGCATAGACTAATAAAATGACTCAAACCAACCTCGACACGGATCGTTCTTAAGAAGAAATTCGTCGAGTGATACCCAACCGCCGCCGACTCGAACCATAACAGTGCTTCGAAGAATACGAACCAAACGTAGTTTTTGTGATTCGCCAAACTATGCCAAATCATTATTATTAATTATTGACACTTAGCCATTAATGTTAAATTAAGATAACGTACTCTGTATTTTCCTTCTCCCACTTGGAACACCTTATACCTGACCAAACACGTGCACTTCGCAACTTGACGCTGCACTTCGTCCTGAATGATTTCAGACTCGGTCTTCGGCTGACCATCTCTGTCTGGTCTAAGCGTATCGAGATATTCCTTATGATCGATATAACCATCATTGTTGCGATCGAACACATCCGCCACTTTCTCCATTTCGAGTCGACTGGTAGGGAATTTGGAAGCGAGAAAACCATCGATAAAGTCAGCTTTCGTCACTTTTCCATCATTGTCTTTATCGATTTTACGGAAGAAGTCCATAATGCGTGCTTTCTTATTGTTCATCCACGCCAAGAATCGTCGTCTCCATTCATCGAAATCAAAGTTTCTCATTCTGTCGAGTTCTCTGTTGTAATTAAGCTTATCTTGAAGTCTCTTCATTCTTTCCATCGCTAGTTTCCAAACAATTCTCCATTTTTCCATGAGTTCGCGAGCTCTTGGATGTTTGATTTCTGGTTCGACTCCGCGTATTGGAGTTGAAGTTCGCGGCGGAACACCTCTGCGACGACTGTCATACTCGCGACCCTTAGCGGGCTGTGACTGCGTTGTTACTTGACGTTTAGATGAGAACGCTTTGATCACTCGGTCAACATCTGGTTCTTTCCGATTCATATCATCAATAAATCTTTGATGTTCTTCAATCAAATTTTCGAGAGTAATAATATCATCAGGCAATGGCTGAGCTTCGGCTGCCAAAAGAGATGCTTCCGCACCGATAAGCCACGCTAATAATTCTTCCAATAATTCCATAATGTCTCTCAATGACCGCAAATGATCTTGTAATCGTTGTTCCCTTTGTTTAGCCCACGCAGACACTTCTTCCCAACGCGATTGTATTATAGTGATCCAATGTCTTATAACTGGTATGGCGTCGGGATGACACTTCTCTAGTATTTCTTTAGCCAATGATATCGTTGAATCCTTATTCTTCTCTTGAAGTTTCATTTCACTCATAAAGCGTTCGTGTTCTGCGATGTGTTGTCTGGTGGTCGCCTCATCCTCAGGCAAAGGACCGGCAAAACGGAGTTTCATTTCGGCATCAGAGAGCCATTCAAGCAACATATGTACAGCTTTGTGCAATTGTTCCGCTTGTCTCAACGCATCTTCCAATTTTCTCGTTTTTTGTTCAGTGAGTCTCTCAACTTCATCCCATTTAGAATTCAAAATACTTATCTGTTCCTTAATATGTTGAGCGTCTTCATGGCTCGCTGTTTGCAACAATTCTGACGCAGTTTTTCGAACTGAGCTCAAATTTTTGGCTCTACTCTTAAGATCTTCCTGAAAACTTTTGTGCTGATCGACTAATGCAGTGACAGTATCGAGATCTCCGTGAACTGGTTTGTCAATTGCTAACTGCTGTTTCGCCTTATCTAACCAATCAATGAGAGCCTGAACAGCGTCTTTGAATTGTCCCGAATATAGAAGCGCTTCCTCTAACTTACGCTGTCTGTCAACAGATTTATTACAAACTGAGTTCCATTTGTTCTTAAGCTCGTCGAGCATATCCTGAAGAATGGAGTGATCAGGCTTTGGCGCCTTTTCCTTCAAAGCGCGACCGAGTTTCATAGTGGCGTCATATGTGGCCTGTTTTGCGCCCAAAGCTCGTTGGAATTCTTTATGGCGCGATAATAATTGCTTAATACGATCGGGTTCGTTGCCTGCCTGTTGTAAACTCGCGAATTGCTTCTCCGCGTCGTCGAGCCAAGAGATCAGATCACTCCACGCGTCCTGGAATTCTTTCGCCTCTTTGTGTCCGTGATCTAAAGCGCGCGTTCGTTCCGCAGCCTTTGACACAACTTTTTCCCACCGATGCTGAACACTTACTAACAGATTCTTTATTAATATCACATCTTGTTTTTGGCTAAAATATTTGAGATGAGTGCCCTTTTTGTCGAGATTAAGCATTGTCTCGCGATGATCCGAAATATCTTTCTGGAACTGTTTGTGTTCCTCGATTTGTTTCAAAACTCTGTCCAAAATTCTACTAACAGGTTGTAAATTCGACAAATATTTTTCAGATGATGTCAACCAATCAACGAACGCTTGTAATGCTTCGTGGAATTCAGTTGCCTCTCGAAGAGCGATTTCCAGTTTAATCTTTCTATCGTTAGCTCTGCTCAAAACATTATCCCATCTTTGTTTCAATGTTTTAAGGTTATGCTGCAAATTAGTAGCTGCGCCTTCAGTCGAACGTTTCAAGTAGTCCTGTCCCTGTTTTAACACGTTTTCAACTTTCGGACGATTTGCTTCCAGTTCACTAAACAATTCCATAAAGCGATTTAATTGCTCTCTGGCTGTTTCCGGAAGTCCGCCGACAGGCTTCGAAGCTGCGAGCTGTCCGTCCACGTCGTTGAGCCACATTAAGAGATCTTGAATTTCGTGATTAAATGCTTGCGCTTCCTTTAGCGCGTCCTCGAGTTCCTTTTGTCTTTGATTAGCTTTGTCTTGCAATGCTTGCCAACGAGAGTTAAGATCAGTGAGTTTTCGTTGAGTTGCTCTCGCGTTCTCAGTTCCCTTTTCGCTGTCCATCAGCTGTTTTCCTGCTCTGTTCAGTGTGTCCACTATATTTTGATGCGCGTGAATATCGTTCATCAAAACTTTGTGTTTGGCTAACTCTACTTCAATCACTTGCGGATCACCAAATACTGGTCTCATTTCATCGAGAGTTCTCTCGGTCTTTTGAATCCACGCTAAGAACTCATTGAGCGCGTGTTGGAATTGTCCCAATTTTAATAATGCGTTCTCTAACTCGCTGTGTCGGTCAACAATACCCTTCAATAAGTCATCCCATCGACGATTTATTTCGTTTAATGGCTCTCTTATAGCTCTCGCTTGATTTGGTGACACACTTTCGAGAAGTTCATGTGCCTGTCTATTAAGAGCTTCAACTTCTATCATATGAGGATCGACTTCTGCTTTGAAACTTTTCAAATCCCTAATTTGGCCCTTAATTGCTTCGATATCAGCAGCAATTGGACCCATATTTGCCAATTTGTCTTCAGCGTAATCGAGAAATTCTAACAAGTTTTGCAAAGTTTCGTGGAAATTCATTGCCTTCTCCATGGCATCGATCAGATTTTTCTCTCTCTTTGCGAAAAGAGACGTCACATTATCCCAAGCATTGTCGAGATCATCGATGTGTTTCTTAACTTCTGGCTTATCAGGTTCACCGCAAAGATCAAGAAGATTTTTACCCGTTTTCTTGACGTGATCCACTTCTGGTTTTGTGTGGTCGATATCTTGCTTAATATCTTGAAGTGTGTCCTGTTGTTGTTGAATAGCGGTTGGCTCAGAAGCTGGCGGCTCTTGATTATTAAGGTTGTCTTGTATGTCTTTCAATGCTTTCATAACATTATTGAGTTCATCCCAAAAACGTTTTGCAACTTTAAGCGCGTCATCCAATGATTTGCCTCTACCTTTGGCCGACTTCTGCACGTGATCCCACAAATCATTCAACTTATTCAGTTTATTCTTAATATCTCTAATGGCTGGTTCGTCACTCTTTCCGGCTTTCAAAATCACATCTTTGGCCGCATGTCGAACGGCTTCGAGAGCGTCCGCTCTTTTATCTAAATCATTGAGTATTGCGTTATTGTCAGCAATCTGTTCCTGAATTCGCTCGGGATGTGCGGCTATTGGTTCGGCATTTTTCAATTGATCGGCTGTATTATTCAACGCATTGAGCATTCCATCCAACTTATCGACGAACTGAGAGGTGGCCTGAAGCGCAGCCTCCAAAGCATTTTGTTGATCTCGAAGAATATTTCGCAACGCATTATATCTATTATTGTCGCTATCGATAATATTACGTATTTTTCTTCCCTCGTCCTCTGGTATTAACTTCAATAACGCTGCGCCAGTTTTATTCAACCTATCGAGCAATGGCTTGTGATCAGCGACTGATTGAATCAACGCTTTAGTAATTTGCTGCTGTTTGATGATTTGTGACGCGTTTATAGCTGGCTTTCCGAGCATTCGTACCTCATTCTCCGCCTCATCCAACCATTGAGATAACTCGGCGTGCGCTTCGAAGAAGTGTTCGGCTAACGGTAAAGCTTGTTCTAAAGCCGAGAGTCTGTCGTGACACAATTGCGAGACATGATTGGCCAGTTCTTTGAGGTCATCAGCTTTAGCTCTTATATTCGCCAAATCGTCTGATGATGAGTCGCGCATCACTTTTTTGGCATTTGTTAATATATCTCTTACGCGTCCTTTTTGGCTGTTTATGTCGTCATTAAGCGATTTTGTTTCTTTAAGAAGAATAGCTAATTGCTCGGGATTTGGTGTTATTGGTTCTGCCTCAAGAAGCTGTCGCTCTGCATCGCGGAACCAATCAAATAACTCATCGATATCTCCAATTACTTCGTTATTTCTCTGTTTAGTCAATTCAATGCGTTCAGCTTTACGTTGTATTTGAGAGCAAATGGCGTCGAATCTACGCGTTGCCTTCAGTACAAACCCTTCGACAGTAGCTGCTCCCTGACCAGGAGATATGTGACCCAATTGTGGACCCAAATTACTCACTGTTTCCAATAACACACGATTTTCTGGAACTTGTGCCTCAAGTCGTTGTATGGTTGATTCTTGTTGACTAAGACTAAGAGAATCCATTTGTTTGAGCGCACGTTCTGCGTCGTCCATCCAACCATTCAACTTATTGTGTGCGGAATGAAACTGCTCGGCGATTGGCAGCGCGTCCTGAGCTTGTCGTAACTTATCTGAAGCTTTGTGTGTCAATTCACTAAATTTGACCTGAAGCTGATCCAACTTAGACTTTATGAAAGTGGCGTCATCTCCAGAAGCGTGTTTCATTATTTCTTGACCAGAATTAACCACATCCGATATTTTCTTGCGATGCGCAACGATTTCCTCAGATATCTCCGTGAGTTCGTCGAGCTGTTCCCGAAGTTTGTCCACATATATGCTCAAAGTTCTGAATCGATTTAATCGTGATGTCATCTCATCGATCCACGCCAACAAGTCTTCGAATCCTAATACAAATGTGGCGATTTCTTCGTGCGATTCATTAAGACGTTGTCCGAGCGCTACACTGTCTTCCACTAATTTAGCGTAACGATCAGTCACTTCTTGCAATCTGTCGACAACAACCTGTGCCTCATCGTCGCCCACTAAACTCATCAGATTCTGTGCGATTTCGGTGAGTTCTTCGAAGTCACGTTTGTGTCCAATAATATCATTATGTAAATTCCTGTGTTCAGCAATGCGTTTGCGAATGCGGTCCTGATCTGTAGGTATTGTCATCATTGAATCGAGTTTACGTTCAGAGTTCTCGAGCCAGTCTTGAAGCGGTCCAATCTTTTCGGCAAAAGCTCGCGCCACTGGAAGTGTTCTCTCGAGAGCAGCCATTCTTTCGTCGCATCCAATATTCAATGTGTCAAATCTACGCATAAGATCGTTGAGCTTTCTCTCCACTTGAGATTTTTCATTAAAGTCCAAATTCTTCATTAGTTCTTTACCCATATTAGCCAACGAAGACATACTGTTTTGTCGGTCAAGTAATAACTTTTTAAGAAACTTTTGTTCTTGTAATTGCGCCTTAACCACATTATAATCAGCTGAAGGTGGCTTTTGATTTGCTACCATCTCCTCAGTCTCAGCGAGCCATTTCTCGAAAGCCGTGAGAGCGTCTTGAAAACGACCAGTTTGTAACAATTTGTTCCTTTCTCGCTCTTTAGCGTCCTGTGCCTGAGCTAAAGCTGTTTGCAATTCACTTGTTTTATCATTTAGACTGTTCTTTAGATTATTATAATCGCTTTCCAACTGACGAATTCTATCTTCGATGCCTTTTATCTCTGACGGCGAAACTCCTAGTTGTTCTAAACTTTCGATCAATGTTCTGCCCGATTGTTTAACATTATCAACAAGTCTCGCACCGCTGGCCACTTCGATGCTTAAAGATTTCACTCTATCCAAATGATCCTGTATTTCTCGAGGTTCTGTGCCTACTTTTTCATCCATTACTCGCTTTACATTCTTTTTAGTGTCACTCAACCAACGACTCGCTCTGTCAAAAGAATCTTCAAAATTACGCTGTTTGTCACCCAAACCACTGAGACGATCATTGAGAGCATTCACGCGATCAAGAAGTTTATAATATTCATCGCTCGCTTTTTGAACCTCGGATTTAAATTGAGATTCGCTGGATTCGATATTATTTAACCGACGAGGAAGACTACTACGGAATTCGTTAAGCGATAACAAATAATCTTTGGTTTCATCGATAAAACGCTGCAATGCTATAGAGATAAAGCGCAGATCTGCCTGATGTGCGATCACATCATTAGTGAATTCTCTGAAAGTATCGTTTTGATCTTTAAATGCTCGCAAAGCCTTTTCTTTATCACTTAAAGTTTTCTGAGCATTATTAAGCCATGTGTTAAATGTTGACAATTCAGTTCTAAATTTCTTTAATTCCTCAAAACTAGCGCCAAGTCTTCGCAATAAACGCTCGGAATGATCGCACGCCAAATCATATCTTCGTCTCAACGCATCCGCGCTTTTTTGTACTCGACTTATATCTTCGGGATTCATGAAATCAGCGCCTTGTTGTGCAATAACGTGAGAATAATCCAAAGTTGTTACCACTTGTCTTTGATGTGATTCTAAGTCACGAATTATCTCCTAATTGATTGGATAATAACATTTAATTATGATATGAGTTAACTCACCAATTAATATGACATTACCTCAACTATAGAGATCTGTTTCCTGACTTCTTCGTCGCGTTCCCTCACTGGACCCAAATTTGCCAAACGCTGTTCCACATCAGAAAGCCATGCATTAAGCTCTTTAATACCGTCTTCGCAAAGATGAAATTTCTCCATAATCGCAGCCTAAAAAGTATTTTAATAATATTAGATTTGAACGCATTTCGAGCAAAGCGCAAGCAGACATGAATTATGCGGAGCCGTATGCAGCGTCTGTTTCGCAGTTAATGATAACGGCAAGCATCGCGTATGCATTCGCAACAAATAATACAATGCGAGCAAACATAACATAATATGTATGATAGTTAGCTATATTAGGCATTAGTAATGACAAACCCACCACACCATTAGATAGTTAATTGAATTAATCATTAGGAGGAATCGTGCTTAACGATAACAATTTCAAATAAACAAATTCAATAATACGTAACAGCTATTTCTATATCGAGCAAACGAATCATTCCATTCTTATTCTCACCTCAGTATATGGTCTTAACTTAGAAGTAGTCACTGTTGTAGTGGTACTTATCTCTTCGCCTCTCATTTCAGTCTGAGATTTAATAGAAGCGGTCCTTTTCTTTGGTATCGGCGACATAGCTTCGGTGCTGACCGATACTTTACCTGATTTTGTTATAGAACTAGTCATTGCATTAGAAATTGCACCGCTAACTGCACTTTCACTAGTAATCGGACTTCTACTGCATAATACTGCTATTAGACCCGTTTTTGTAGCTTCAGTTATCGATATCTCTTGTTTAGTACGAGAATCGGTTACATTTCCCGTTTTTAGGTCTATTACTCCCTCCCTTATAGCCTCTTCAGTAGACATAGATGTACCTTCAATCGTATCGTATATTAATGCGTTCATATCGACATAACCTTTATTAACTAAATCATCGAATGATAGCAGTTCACCAGTTTGTGGATCTTTAAATTTATTACTTTCTTTATTAAACAGCCAATTAAATGCACCAGAAATTGTATATTTATGAACACCAGTTTGTCTATCAAGCAATGAAATCTCTTGTGATTGTAACAAATTTCTTTTCATTGCTTCAGATATTGAAATTTTTTCTCCAGTGGAGGATATAACAAACTCTCCTGTACTTAAATTAAGTTCACCACTTTTTATTTCTTGTGCCATCGTTTGCACAGCACTCGATGTTTTAAGAATAACTTCGCCTTTCGTAGTGATCACAGTTTCCATAGTTGTTTTAACGATTGAACTCGAAATTTGAGACTGAGTTTTAGCATCAATATTTAAAACTAAATTTTCATCATTTTTCTCAGTTATTGATTTTTCATCAGCTTTTTGAGCACTTAAGGGACTATAAATAGATAATTCTCTATCTATAGTTGGTTTTTTATCATCAATACTTTGTTTGGAATCACTTTTCATTTTATCACTATCTTTATCCTTTGCAAAAGCATTTGACCGCGAACTTTGCCTCCTTTGCTGCTCTTCGATACTCGGGACTTCTGATGGCACAATAGTATCCTCATATTTAGAAATATCAAAGAGATATCCCTTTGCAAATGCCTCATCGACTGACATCACATCTTTCTTGATGGGATGCGTAAACTGTTTGGTGTCAGCATTAATTAAACCGCTCTCTAAAGCAGCTTTCTCTGTGAGTGCAATTTCAGGTATTAGTGACTCTGCACCCGACTTTGCGGGTATCGATGTCGGCAATGTTATATAATTGGTCTTAACAGCTTCAACTAAAGACATTTTTCGTTCGCTGGCAGAGGTTATATCACACGTAAGAGCATCGACAATGCCTTTATTAATGGCGTTTTCGAGAGAAATTGTTTTCTTAGTTTTCGGTTCAATTAGTTTGGAATGTTTGTCAACGATATCACAGGAAATTGCTTGCGTTAGCGTTAAAAGTTGTCCCGTTTCCGGATGTATTATTTTTTTCTCTCTTGGATTATAGAGTGCTCTCTCAATAATCGATGGCAATGAAAGACTCCTTCCGATGGGCAAAATTAATGACTTGCTATCATTATCAATGATTCCGAGATCGAGAGCTTTACTTAGTGAAACCTTTTCTCCGGACTGAGGGTTCATTATCATACCTCTGTCGCCATCGATAACATTACGACTAATAGCGTCATCGAGTGAAACGGAATGCGGCAACGAATTTAAAATATTCGCCGTTTCATTATCTAGTAATCCCTCTTCCAATGCCTTATTTGGGGTAATAGAACGACGGCTAAGTTTTTTAATCAAAACTTCTTTTTCGGGCGAAGGAATAGTTTGAGCATTTCCTATATGAACCTCAAAACCTGGTTCGCTAATTGGTTTTAGTGTTTTTGGTGGTGATTTAGATCTTTTAATAGAAGATTGCGGTAAATCATCACGTTTTGGGGATTTTTCAGTCATTACTTTTGTCGCAATTTGAAATATTGGTTCGTCTAAATCAGGTTCAACGTGTTTTTCAGATACTGTTAATTGCGAAATCGGTTCTTTTGAATCTTCCTGTTTAAATGACGCTTCTTTTAAATCATCTCGTTTTATGGAGGTATCATCTGGTTTTGTGTCTCGAGTTATTTGAGATGCTGGCAATTTCGTTATATCTTTAGCAACATTACTTGGAGATATCGCCCTTTTAGGAGATGGCGGAGACTTTGAGCCACTTTTATTTGCTTCGCGTTTGTTTTGTGTGGTATCGGAAGGAGAAGATTCGCTTTTGGGTTCACTAAGTTTACTATCAGTAAAAGGTGGCTCAACAGTCATAATAGTGCGTTCGTGCGAATCTTTTTGTTTCGGGACTAATTCTGCGTTTAATTTTTCAGAAACAAGAGATGCAACTTCTTCTGAATCACTTTCAGAAGATGATTCAATTGCTTCGATAGAAGGGTCCGTTTCGGAAGATATCACATCCGATAAATTAGTTTGAAATGGCGATTGTTTTAAAGGTTTGGAACGTTTAGATGATTTACCTTTAATTATTGATTCATTATTAGTTACAGTTTCATTTAGATTATAACTTTGAGTTTGGTCTGTTTTAAATGATAATTTTGATTCAACTCCAGACTGATTTGTAACATCTGTTAAATTACTTTCAGAAATGAGTTCAGATGTTTCGCCAGATTGAGCCAATTCGTTATCATTTTTAACTTTACTATATTCTTGTTCACTAAATTGCTGTGAACTATCTTTGCCAATAACAGAACTGTCTTTAATATGAATCAATGTCTCGTTTGCGAGATCACTAGACTTTGGACGCAAACTAATTTCAGTTTCAACATTGTTAGAAACTTTTTCCGATTTCATACTGGCTTTTACGACATCACTGGGAGATATAGACTTTTTAGGAGAGGGTGGAGAAGTAGAGCCACTTGTTTCGCGTTTATTTGATAATTCTTCATCAACAGTAGCGTAAGTGCTGACCTTTTCTTTGCCTGGTTTTGTAATTGGAGCAGTCGTTGCATCAGAGTCAGCACTGATAAAACTACTTTCCGAAATAATTGGACTTCTATCGCTTAATACCGCTATTAGACCCGATTTTGTAGCTTCAGTTATCGATATCTCTTGTTTAGTTCGAGAATCGATTACATTTCCAGTTTTCAAGTT
>JAQIVF010001841.1:0-12580 GCA_034698365.1 Steganacarus magnus | reverse complement strand
ATCACTGTATTTTTGATAACCATATCGATAGTATCATATGTAATAAAATTTCTATACAACAATGAAGTGACAGATCACAGTAAAAATTGGTTGCAAACATTGCTGATATCAATTACTCAAATACCATACAATTTATATAATGGGTCTAAAACTGAAGTGATTGAGAAAAAGTGCGAAAAGTTAAACTATTGCGGAATAAATATTAATATCAACAATGAAATGAAAACTATCGCACGTTTAATAACAAAAAATTATATTAGTTTTTGGTATAACACTATTAGCGGTGGAAGTAATGAATTCATTAATGACTGTCACACTATTTTACAACAGTTTTTTGTTAATTTTATTGACAAATGCCAGAAAAATCTAAATACAGAAGTTGTCATCGTAAAAACTTTAAATTTGATTCAGAATCATATAATAATTAATAGAAATTTATTTATGAATGTTTATTGCGATTCTTACATAAATGAATATAATTCCGAAATTAGTAAAGAAAATATCAAAGAAATGGTTGAAAAAATAGTGATATTATGTGCGCCAAACCAAATCAAATCTGTATTTCATTCCGATAGCAATGAAACAAATCAGTTGTCGCTTTTTATAATGATTAAAGAAATGCTAACTGAATCCGTTTTTATACCAATAATTAATATAATTTCAGAGCCAACATTTATCTATTCAAACATTTATTCTTTGTTACAACAAACAAATGACCAAAAAATGATAGAAATTTTAAATTTAGATGAAACTGATTCTAAAGCTGATTATTCTCAACGCAATACTCGAAAAATGTCATGCATTAACGTTTCGTCCTTAAATGCTTCAGAATCAAACTCTGATTTAATGAATGTTGAATTAGTGCAGCAAACGATAACTAACCCGTCGGTTAACTATGATCATTATCAGGATCAACAGCATAATGGTATTATCATAAAATGATGATAATTTTAATTGAAGACTCAGTATTATATTTAAATTGTTTTGTTAAAATCTAGATTTAATAGATATGAATAGATGTACAAATGATTATGAAGATGATTTTGAATCGAATATTTTAGTGAACGCTATTGAAGCAGAAGATATTGATATGAAATTATTTACGAATATTCGCATAACAAAAACTATAAATGCAAGCAATTACACATTATATTGTATTGAATACGAAGCATTATTTAAAGAAACCGATCAACAATTATCTTTTGGTGAAGAAAATCCATACTTAATAAGCTTAAGAAAATCATTTGCGGTTAATCGACGATTTAGCGAATTTCTTAGGTTACAAACTTCATTAGAACAGAACGATATTTTTAGGAAAATTATCAAAGATATTAAAAAGCCCTCATCAATCAAAATAACGTCACAAAATTTTTTAATATTTTCTGGTTCAAAGTTAGACGATTCAACAATCGAATTTAGACGTAAATATTTGTCTCATTTTTTAAATAAGTTATGTTGTCACGAATCAATTGCGTGCTCGAACGAAATGCAACATTTCCTCGCTTACGGGTGTGACGCTAACACCGAGTTTGTTAAATCTAAATCTGCAACTTTAAAACCGATATATAAAGGTGTTAAGGAAGCTATTAGTTTAATTAAAACTGCGTTACCAGTTGAGCCACAAATCGGGCAAATTGATTGTTCAGATGGTGCCAAAGTTCCTTACTTCAATTATAACCACAAATTTATTAGTAAACTTATTTTTAAAGTTGATGATAATAATATTATGCAATTGGAGAAAAAATTAAGTAATTTTATTATTAAAAAAGCTGATGAAAACTCTACTTTATTGTAAGCCAATATATTTTATTTAATTGCAAACATAAAATAAATATAGATTATATAAATTGCATTTATAGATCAGAGGAACAACTAGGAGAACGTTCTCGAGGAGATGGATGTGAAGCACATGAAACAATAATTGATTTAAAACAACCTCAACAAAATGCAACGAATCTTTTTTCTATGAATCAACTTTTAAATATCATCATATTATTTGTGACAAATAATTCTATTTTTGTTTGGCATATTATCACTGCTAAAATTGGCCATATTTTATTTGGATCCATTTTTTCAAAGTATGTAAAATAATACGGTAATATTGATTAAGCGTTAATTTTACTTATCATAATGATTAGCATTTTTAAGACGAATTCTTTTTATTATCCCCTAATTTCGCGCATTAATAAATCCTGATTATCTTTATAAAAGCAATTATGGTAATTATCGTATAATAAAACCATTAATAACCTGTTATATTTTTACTAACGTAAGAAAAACTATCAAATAATAATTAATGTGAATGTTTTTCACGTAAGGTGTGTTTTAGAAAAAAATCATGTATGCTTTTAAACCCAAAATATAATTTTAAGAAGAAAATTTAAAATATAATTAAAATAGTTATTTTATTTTTTAGAATTTTAAACAATTGGATAGAAAAAATGCGATATAATGGATATATAATTTATATTCATAAACTTCATACTGCTATATGGCCTCACAAAGTTTACAATAAAGTGGTTAATGTAACGTATGAACAACTAGTTCTAGAAATTGGTAATTATTATGAAAATAATTTAATGCATCCTTTAATCAATATTGTTCCTAAGAAAATAACTTTTCAATTGATTTCCAACATATTGCATAATTTAAACAGTTGCAAACGCAACAAACTATTTATATATGATTTTATTCAATTAATTATCAATGAAATTGAAGGTAAAAATTAATTAAAATATACAAAATCGTTCTTGAAATCTAAAAAAGTTAAGACATCAAAGCTACCGGTGATGTATCAAATATCCCAGCGTTTAATTGTGTGGAACGGTGCTCTTTTGGGGCAAAGGTTTCCTTTTTAATATAGTTATCGTAACAATTTGTTAGGAAATTTCTCTGAAAGACATTGGAACTGTCATCGAGTGGAACCGCTTTTGGCCGGAAATATATATTTGTAGTCAGGGATATATTTGTTAGGGTTTTCTGCTAATTTTAAAATTCATAAAGAAATTTTATGGCTATTGACATAATCATCTGGTTTTTGTTATTAGAAAATCCCTTTATTTAAATGTTCAAAATAAATAATCTTAATTCCCAACAAATCATATTAAATAAAATAGTTATTTATTTCTTTTACTAAAAGTATAAAATAGTTATTTATTAGTTCAGGTGTATATAATATCTGTACAAAATATAACATTCTGCTAATTTTTAATCGATGTGTAGTGAATAGTGATTACAAATTAATGTTATGGCAACAAATTAAGAATAAATTGGTCCCAAAATGCATAATCTATTTTTAAAATTCTTATATAAGTTTCTATATAATAACTCGTATGAATATATAAATTTTATAAGCAAATAAAATAGGTTACAAATCGTAAAATAATTGATTTCAAATCAATAAAAAATACAAAATATTTACATAAGAAAGAATATACAAATTAAAAATAAAATCAAAAAACAATATTTTGAGCACGATTTCACTAAAAACTACATATCTTATTAATGAAGTCAATATTAAACCTTAGAACCGTGTCTTAGACTTTGGTATTTGGAAGGCAAATGATAGTGATTGGTATTACCCTGAAAGCTGTCATAAGTTTGATTTGAGTGATTTGGTTGCGACGATGAATAACCGTTTGAATAAATACTTCCATATATATTAACCTGATTTGAAGAGTAAATCGGTTGATGTTGTCTAACAATTGGCACAGAATTAGTTTGTTGTTGTTGTTGTTGTGGCTGATCAACATTATAGTTATTATTTCTTCGTCTCAGAGAACTGTTAAATGCGATATTATTGTTAATGTGACTTTGTTGCAGCATTTGTTGCTGTTGTTGATTAAGTAAAGTTGCATTTTGTGCTGTTTTAGTTTCGTACTCATAGAAGTTGGAATTTGGTCGTTCGTGATGGCTTACCGGCGATGAAACTTGTCTTTGATGCTGATTCCTCATCTGCCGTGCAGATTGTTGAACAGCAATCGGTGCAGCATTAGCTTGACTACTGTAAACTTGGTGTCGATAATGATTCATAGCTTGTTGTTGTTGCTGTTGTTGATGGTATTGTTGCATATGTTGCTGTATTTCTTTATAATTCATGTAATGACTGTACTTATTATTTTGGTCCGCAATTCCTACTCTACTTCCAGGTCTGGATATATATATAATGTATATATAAATAGAGGAAAATATTAACAAAAATATCACACATTCAACATACCTGTCCATCGCTTGTCTATAAATGTCATAAGAATTTCCTCTTACGTGGTTAACCGGTAAATCATTTTCGTGAATCTTCTACAAACACAAATGGAATATAATGAGTTGATACATAACTAAATTAATATGTGAGCATCTCATGCGAACAATTATACATATTTACTTATTAAGCATTAGCTTTGCATACACTTAAGCTTACAAGTAGTCATTCTTTACGCGTTAATATAGCATTTATCGATAGTTTAGTGTAAGTGAATATGAACATGCATTAACAGGCATAAACAGTATCAAAATGTCTACCTTACGATCGTTGGCACATCTTAGGCTGTAAGTACGCTTCACATTTGCATTCGAATATTTTGGTACTATATTCTCATTATAAATAGGTTCAATATGTCTCGTCTATTCGATTTCAATAAGCATAGTATAAAATAACCAAATTAAACACCAATACATAGAGTAAAACTTTCAATTTGAGAATACGATAAAATAGTGAGAGATAAACATGCAAAGTGAATAAAGTGCTATCACCACTAAATTTGTGAGTGTGAGTGGAAATAATAAGTTTTAATGGAAAAACAGTCCAATACCTTAGGCATAACCACACGCTTCGGTTGAAAGTTAGGACATAAGGGATATGAACACATATTAGGGGGCAGTACACCACTATTATTGTATTCCAACTGTTAAATTCAAGTATTAGCACAATGATTCAGAGCAGTATAACATTTCAATTTAAATAGAATAAAGCAAAAAATAACCTGTTTTCTGTCAATAGAGTGATTATACGTAGATTCATAAATTTCATTGTCATTTGGATAAAAGCCTTGTCTTTCGGCGTGCATTCTTTGGTGTTGCGCTCTTAACTGTTGCATTCTTTCATTCCTTGACAAAGTCATCGTCAAATCGTATTGTTGAACACCAGTTGGAGTACTATGAAGCGGTTGTGTCGACGTTTGAGCCATCGAAGGCTTTTTATGTCTGGCGGGCGGTGTTGGTTGAGCGGTGAGCGACACTTGTTGTTGCATCGTTTGCTGCTTCTTTTGTTGTTCTAATAAACGCTTGTAATGCTTTTGGATTCTTTCCTGTTCTAAGATATACATTTGTGTAGAGTTTTGAGGCACTTTAGATTCCGCGCGTTCGTTCAGTTCATCCACATTCGTATTTTTTGACGATCGACCCTTTTTTGATCCAAACTTGAACCATGTTTTGAACAAACCCTTCTTTTTGCCGCTATTATTCTTTTTAAAAAGATTGACATTTTCGTCAACAGTAGTCAACTGGGATTGCGTGGTAGCTGTACATTGAGTACTTGCTAAAGACATCGCTGCGTTAGGCTTTACGGCATAACTATTGATTTGATGCGTTTGGTGTTCCATTGAGCAATCGCTATCACTTTCTTCTTCGGCAACTGATCACAACATAACAAAAAGAAATTTAATATCCAACTCATTTAACAATACTGTATACATAAATATCAGACTCTCTTATTAGATGCTAAATGTTTGGGGAGTGGAAGGTAAGTACAACATCATGCAACAACACAGTCAAATCCAAAGAATGGGCTAAAAGCATAGATATAATTAGATGTAATTACCAGTTTCCATAGTTTCAAGATTTTCAAGATTATCAATATTATTTGGATCGTCGTAAGATTTGTCGACAGCAGCTCGAAAGCTTTCATTAGTTTCTCTGGTTCTCGCAACTCTAACGGTTGCATTGCGCGCACTGCCAGTCATGATAGCGACGTGCTCTAACTGTTCCTTTTGCAAGTCTTGCATCATTGTTTGCAAACTTTCTAAACTGCTTGACTTTTTCATTCCTAGCGATGGCCCCACGTCTTTCTTCTGATTGTGAACGCTATGATATGGGCACGAACCTGGAGACTGACACTTCCCTAAATACCAATATTTCGATAATTAGTGTATAAATTCATTTATATTGTAGTGCGAGCAAGAACTTTGAGCAAACAATGAAAAATCTCTTCTCAAGATTATTAAAATTTCTACCAAATAATTGATTTTGAAGTATATGTGAACTAAAAGCTATTGTGATCTTAAAATGAAATAATAAATTAAACTACTGAATGTTAATGTTAATATATATTTAATAACAATTTACTGTTAATAAACAAGAAACACATTCATAAAGCATTCTGCAATCCTATTCTTAAGGCTAAAATTAAAAGTATATTTACGTCAAAGATCCATGTTTCGTTAAAATAAAAGTTAAATCCTACTATAACTTATGTTAAAATTGAAATAACAATTAAGATGTTAAAAGTTGCTTTCAAATGCGGATTTATTGGCTTATACTATAATAGAACATAATATAGATTTTCTAATTAAATTATTCCCTAATGGCTTGGGGCTCGAATCACAACGTGAACTAATAAAAATTTAATATTTTTTGCGAAAATAAAAATCACTATTCTATGAAAAAAGTTATTGGTATAGTTTTATTACAGTATAATATTATTGACGGATTGAGTAGAATTATTGGCTGTTCTTATTTTATTATAAATTTTAGTTTTCTGAATGTTTCAAAAGTTTTACAAAAATGAGTTCATTATACTCCAAAATTTTTCTAGAAATTTATTTGAATAAAGCGTGATTATAATTAAAACTTAGAACTTGATTTCATTGTTATCCTCAAGAGTGCGCAAAATAAAAAAAAATGATTGATATTAGGGAAAAATAATTAATAGTAGGAATGATAAACGTGAAAAAATAAGAAATAAAAATATCAGGAGTAACTAAAAACAAAAAAGCATGCATTAAAATAAAAAATGAGAATCCTGTGACATAAATACCAAACAATATCATACAACAACACGCAGGAGAGAACAGCATCTGATTTCGTTGCACTTTTACCCGACAAGTGTTATAAGCTTCAAGTTCTGCTTTAAAGAAACAATAATTATGCCTAAAATTGTAATTATTTTGCCGAAAAAAAGATGCAAAGCATTATTAACAGTTAACATTATTATGAAAGGTCTATTATTATTTTAGATGCTAACATCGATTCGATATAAAAGCAAAGATTTCAATGCAGTTTATTACACAAATTTAACACGAAGAATGTTTTTGAATACATACTCTTATTATTATCAGTGCATTGTAAATGTGAAACACCAGTGAAATTTAAAGACTCGTCAGAGAAAGATCTTTGAACTACAGTGTTATGAAAAACTATAAAATAAGATATTTCATACCAAAATGTTAGTGAAGAAAGTTATTTTCTATTTAAAAACAATATATAAGCTTATCTATTTTAATTGTATATACAAAATAATAATCAATAAAATAATAATAATTTAACTTAAATATAAAAAAACTAGTGTTTAGACGATTAGTGATTAAATTACCAAAAAAAATCTTCTTTACTTAAGAATTAATTCTAATTTTATTTTTATCAAAATTTTATAAGAAATGTTTGGTTATTTACCTGATTGGCAGGGAAGTGCATGACTTATGTGTGTTTGATTACTCGTAGTAATCGAATCATCCCTAGATTCTAATTTTTCCTTCTGTAATCTTTCCTTTTCTTCTTTCGCTTTTTTGTTTCTTCGATAAGTGTCGGTATTTTTAGCGTCCAACTGCGCGTGCCTTTTCTCTGACATGCTTTGCCGTCCGAAACCGTCGCGACGAAATCCATCCGAATTTTCATCGTCCAACGATTGTTTGCTATCGTGCGTACTGTTACCGTTCACTATTAAATTATCTGTATTTACTTTACTAGCACTGCAATTTGCATCCGTATTAAACTTATCGTCTTCTATAAACACGTCATTTCGAGAATGAGAGCATCTCTCATAAATAGCATTCGACTCATGATTGTCACTTAAATAAAATTTTTTCAAAAATGTAGTGTTATTTGAATGATTGTTCACTTGTAAATTAGAGTTTGGAGAGTAGTTTGTAGAATTACTTAAAGGCTTATAAATCACAGTGTTTTCGTTAGATTTATAACTATCGTAAGTATCATCAAATTTATCAGAAAAATATTCAGTACTTGGAGATTGATTTTCATCATTACAGGAATCATTACTTGTGGCACTTAGTAGCGAATCATTCCTCTGATGGCACGAATTTAGTTGATGCGAAGGCACTCTGCGCGCAACAGTTAGAGTAATGGCGTTCGGATTAGCAATCGGTCCTTCACTCTGAATCATTGCTCTCCGAAGCGTTTCCATTGCTTGACTGTTTGTCATACCAAGAAGTGGAATTCCATTAATATTAATTAATTGGTCATTAGTCTTCAAACGTCCATCTTTGGAAGCCGCTCCGCCATGAATGACAGACTTGACAAAAATTCCTAAATCAGTGTGTTGTCCGCTGACTGTGGATGTTTTGCCTTTGACGCTAACGCCTAATCCAGCAGAACCCGTATCGTTTAATGGTATGCCAAACGTAAGCACTTCCCGCTCATTCCAACAATTGTCGGATGACTTTTCAGGGGGCAACTGCCTCGGCATCATAGGACTCGGAGACATATCTAGTTCTTGTCGTGAAACAATTAAATCTACTTTTGTTCCGAGTGGTATTGTTCGTAGTATTTTTACGGCTTCACTTTGAGCCTTTCCCGTCATTTCTATGCCACAAACTTCTAACAATCGATCCCCAGTTCGCAGTCTTCCATCTTCAACGGCAGCACCTTTTGGAAGTATAGTTTTGATATATATTGGACAATTACCACCCGCGGGATTATCTCTGGTAGTTATGCTAAATCCTAATCCATCATTTCCTTTCTTAAGTTGGATGTGATATTTTTTGCCGATTTTTCTAGTATTAGACACAACCAATGTTGAACTTACAGCTGGCTTATGATTAGTATTTGATGCATTCGTTAATTTTTTAGTGGGAGTAACAGTTGCCATCTTTGCCTGTTGTATACCTCTTTCTTCGGCCTCAACCAAACCTTCTTGTAATCTCAACTGTTCGTGTTGTTTCATCACATTTTCTGGTTTGGGCAATACTGGCGGAGCAAATGCTTTCTTAATCGACGAATTAACCACCGGATTATGATACTTTTTTTTTATTAACTCTAAAGTTATATCATTAGTTTGTAGCGCTTGTTTGAATATATCCTGAGCTTTTTGAAAGCTAACATTTCGAATCGAACAGCCATTAATTTCGATAATACTGTCTCCGACACGAAATCTGCCGTCTCTGTCGATTCTACCTCCAGGTTCAATGCCACGAATGAGCAAACCATTAACGCATAGATTGTCTTCAGAATCTGGCACTACGTGTATACCAAGAGGTCCGACCTCTTTGGCCAAATTCACTATCACAGAATGTTCAACACATAGAGTTCGATGTTTAGTATTATCTTCACTTGATATTGAAGAAACTGAACTTTCGATTGTATCATAATTTGATAAGTTTTTCGCGACGCATTCATTGTCAATTTGTGTGATTTGTGTGGGACTTTCTCTATTAATTTTACGTATTAACTGTCTGTCAGCCGCTTCTACCCAAACATCTAAGTTATTTGCAATCATTGACTTCCTTCCCGATCCGCGAGAAAATCGCGAAAACGTGTTATTACTAGTTGTGGACGAAGGAGTGTTTTCCGACTTTTCTTCGCTGCCATATCCTTCTTCTTTAATACTTCTCGGAGATAATGAATTTGAATGAATCGATTTACTCTTCTCATAATCAGAATGTTCAGTACTTTCATTCTAAAACATAAAAAATAGTTAATATAGATTATCGATAATTAAAAATCAAATTAAGTTCATACCAAAGAGTTGGTCGAAACATTTCGATTATTATTATTATTTTTGCAATCAATAGCGACAGCAGTTGACCACCTTTTCGATGCGTTCAACTCATTGCAAACGTGGATATCGGGTGAGAGTCGGTTAAGAAGTGGTTCACTGCCACGCCTTACTTGTAATGGCACTAAAACACTAGAATTAATTTGATCTTCAGTAATCTCGACACAATCGTTGTACGATAATGATATGTTGTCCACATTTTCGATATCTATGCCATTAATATCAACAGTTTTGCGTCTTAACATTATACAGTATCACATTAATTAGAATAATACTAAATAGCAATAATTTGTTTTAATTGAAATAAAATTAGTATCAAATCAAACTCAATAATAATAAAAATGACAGTTAGCTATGGGTTGAATCACAACAGACAACATACACATCACTGGCACTAAAGCACTAAACGCTGCTATCTATCACTACATCATCCAACACTCTATACTCTATACTCTTATTCATTCTCATATATTATACATTCTATGCATTCCAAACATTCGCATATAATGGCGCATACATTATACAATGTACTTAACGTCATTTTTACAATCAAAAAAATAATATTATTCATATATACTGACATCTATTTGTCACAAAAAGCTGTATAATTATTGTTGCAATCATAACTAAATGCGTGTAACCGGTAATACGTTAGAAAAATTTACTCTTTTAATAATTATTACGTTATTTTTGTTTGAGAGATTTTAGTTGACGTCGTTATTAGTTGTAATCTATTAATATTTGTTTTGTTTTTAATTGCAGTGCAAAACACGTGCGATAATCACATGCTGTAAACAGTAATTAATTGATAATTTGATCGAATGGTAAATGGTTTGTTTTATTTACAATTTTTCATTTGTGCTTTGAAGTAATTATCAATAATTAGACAACAATGGTAGACAATAGTAACGATCAAATAAAACAATTTAAAGACTTTATACTAAATTACAATAAACTGTCGGAACAGTGTTTTAATGACTGCATTCATGACTTTACCACCAGAAACATATCGAGCAAAGAAGATAATTGTGCCAATTATTGCTTCGACAAGTTTCTTAAGATGAATCAACGAATCAGTCAACGCTTTCAAGAATTTCAAATGATTGCAAACGAACGCATCACTCAAACACCACAATAACGCAAATTTTGTATCATTAGTTAGAGATATTTTAATAGCAATTAATGTTTTATATACTATTTATTAATTAAAATAATGCGAAATTGGTATTTAGGTTTATTGAAACAATTAATGCGAAATAATAGATCAATTAATTTAGATTTGAATAAATAAAGTGTATTGAAGTGTATTGATGTGTATTGATGTTGCATTTACTTTTTAACAAATATTAAATAACAATTTAAACTGACAGAATAAATATCATTAGATCTGGGCTGTAGACTTGTGCCTCAGCTAGAGATTGAAATCTAGGCTGAGATTAACATTTTATCATAGGTTGACAGACTTGAGTTCGTAAAAGGCTTTGGCTGCGCCTAAAATTCTTAGCTTTAGTCTTAGGCTCATAAACTTGATTACAAAAATTAATTCATAGTTTGAGTTTTATAATCTATTATAAAACAAAAGTACAATAAAGTCATAATCAAAATATTTACGTTTCGACTAAATAAATTCCCAGTAATTTTTATTTAAATGATAAATTTTTAAAAATTCGTATTTTTTGCAAAAGCCTATGGTTAGCTCTCCTAACCTAATATATAGGCCGTAGGCCTAGACTTCTAAAATATGAAGTCTTAGACTTAACTACAAAACAAGATCGATTCGGTCATATCTGACTTCGTATTAAAATTTTGACAATTATATATGTATTAATTATTTTAATGGATTGATTATTTTTGGTCGCGTGCTCACTAAGTTCGCTCACTCCCCTCTTACTCTATTTTAATTTTTAATCTGATATATTTTATTTTTAAATGGCATATTCCGTTTAACAGAATGGTATATTCCGTTTTATAGTGAGACTTTTTAGCGTTTAATTTCAAAACTCGATGTCACAATTTAAATAAAATTAGATTCATTTTTAATAGGAAAATACGTTTAATTATATAATTTAAGCAAAAGCGTTACAAATCGAAAGAGAAAGACATGAAAGCGTTTTATAAGTAGAGCTGGGAATTCAAGAACATTTAAAACAGCAATTTTGGGACACATTTTGGGACAAATATTTTATAATTTTGGGACAAATAATGGTACAAAATTTTTAATAAACAAGTTATATTAAGGAGCAATATGTAATATAGATTCTCAAAAAAAATTTTCGACGGAATTTTTCCGATTTAAGCCACAATCTTTTCTCATTATGGCAAAAACTAGAATCGTGTCAAAAACTCTTCGGATTTAAGTAACTATTTTCTCAATTACTCTATTTTAGGGACAAATCCCAAATTTTGGGACATTTTGAAATTGTTAAGAAAGTTTGTGACAAATATTTTCATTAATTTAGGTTAAATTTGAGTTAGTTTATGTAAATAAACATTTTTACACCATATTGAGACAAAATAGTAAATTGGGACAATCCCTGAATACCCAGCTCTATTTATAAGCTAAAATCGTTGAGTCAT
>JAQIVF010001840.1:0-12581 GCA_034698365.1 Steganacarus magnus | reverse complement strand
ACACTGATGCGGGCGTTGTGTGTTTAGATAGCCTATTAGATTTGGTATAGAAATAAACTGTGAGAGGATTTTTTTGTTGAATGAATTATGAAGAAATTTTTTGGAAGCGAATCAATGGGAGAAAATTTTTTTTTCCAAAGATGATTGCTTTTGGACTGTTTCCAAATTTAGTGCTCACTCTTTATTTATCTTCTTATAGAAGATTTTGTCTATTTATTTATTTGTTTAATAATTTTAAAATAACTTTTTAATACTTATATATATTCTTTATCTCAAGCAAAAAATGTATATTTTTCTTATCCCTAATGTTTGTTTTCGACACTAATTATCCTAATCCACTAAACCATGTCGTTTTCCCTGTTTTCAATTTTACGAAATTAGCCGATAGTTTTTAGACTGAAATACAGTGGCGTTTGTAGCAGGATATTAGGGTAATTAGTAAATAGTTCTTTTTTTATTAAACTCTATTATTGTCTAAAGGGTTTTTTCCTGTTTCTTTCTCTTTTCTCTTTTTAGCTGAACCTCCTCTCTCAAGAGATGTATCTTTTCTTCTTCTCTTTTTTATTGTTTATTTAAAATATTTATAATTTTTCTTTGCAACTGTCGTTGTAGGAAGAACTCTATATTGTAGTGTTAATTGTCTCTGCAAATTAGTTAAAGCTGTGTTTTGTTTGTAAATAAATTACTATTTATGTAAATATTTCTATAAAAACTATTTTTCCCGATCCGCCAAAATATACAATCTGTTTATGCTTAATAAACAATGCATGATTTCAGTATATTTAGAGTTTAGAAATAAATTTCTATGCAATAAACATTTGAATTATTTTCATTAGCTGTCGTATTCTCTTATTCTCTTTCTTTCTTTCTCTTTACTTTACTATGTTTTGAAATTCGCATGTGATTCTTGTTATTCTACACGTAGACTGTGTTAATGTAGAATAACTGTTTGAGGAGATAAATAAATAGTATGCATATTATTTAAAATCAGTTAAATAAACGCATCATCACCGGAGGTAACCATTTTTTAAAAACTGTTGATTCTAATACTATTTACTTTTTGATTCATAGCCGGGAATTGCAATCAGAATTGGACACTGTTTCGCATCAGCTCACAGAACAGGAGGAAAAAATCAAACACGAGTCAACTGTAATCAAAAACAAAATCAATCAAGACATCACTGACCTTATGATATCGGTTGATGACCAGGACAGACAGATTAGTGACTTACACAAGATACTGAAAAAGCAGGCCAAAAATATTTCGGTAGTTATAATTGAGTTAATTTAAAGAGTATTAAAGTGTGTTAAATTAAAGAATTTCGTTTTTTTATTAGGACCTGTCACTAGAGTTAGAAGCATCGCAGCGCCATTACGTGGACGCTCACGAACAGGTCACACAAACGCAGAGACGATGCCTGAACTTGTGTCACGAAATCGACGAAATACGATCGAGTGTCGACAACAACAACAAAACAGTCCACTTTTAAGACTGCCACTCAAATTGGTGTTCAAAATAATATTCACTTTCTTTTTAAAAATATATTAGTGGGGAATTATTCAAAAAGTTTACAGAATTTGCAAAAACACACACAAATAATTAAAGCTTTTCTTTTTTTGCAGATTTTAGTATATATTGCAGTATAATGATAGTAAGGGTTTTACGATGATGTGATACATTTAATGAGAAAACGTAACTAATGTTTGACTGTATCATTATTTTAACTCAATTAAGCTCCGAAAAGAATAATAAAATAAAAACTTTATTAATTAAAAACGTTATATATTATTTGTAAAAAAATTTCTAAAAGTTGCATTATTCCGATTTTTTTCCAAAAGTTGCATTATTCCTTTTTCCACAATGGCATATTCCGTTTAAGTCAGGTTTATTAATTACCGCCTAAATTGATATATTAAGTTAACAATATTTATTAAAAATCTTTTTAAAGATTAATTTCCATATATTTTAATGTGAAGTGTTGAGTTTAAAGATACCTACCTATATGTTGAATTTAAACATCTCTTTTAACTGTTAAAATCCCTTTTTTTTCTCCTAAAAGCCTCCTATCTTTAAATGCCTTATTTATTAAAAATAAAATAATTTTTTCGCGAAAAAGCCTACTATCAAAGAGTCTACACACACGCACAGACAAACTCAAATCCATATACCTGCCTTGATTTTATCGAATTCAGATAAAAAAATTGATTAATGGTAAAATAAAAAATTATTAAAATATTAAAACTTTGTTAATCAAATGTTTTTAATGCAAGTAATATAAAAATAGATATATTTATTCATCTACTTTTACAAATTTAATTTATAAATACAGCGCTAGATTGCAGTCTCTGTGGATAAATGCTTTAAATATCTGTATGTGGCAGGTGTTATTAACTGTGCCTTAGCATAAATAAATTAAAACAAATAAAATTAATATTGGTGTAAGAAACGGCTTGTAATGTAATTTTTTCGTTAAGTCACATAAATGCATAGTTTTTCTAACAAATTAAAAATTGTCAAATATTGAAAAATTAAGAAAATCCATGTCAAGAACATAAATTATGCCGTGTTTTTACCATAATAGCAAATACCACAATAGCTATCAATGACATTACACAAAACAATTGATTAATTTAACTAATTTGTCGTCACTTTAATTGATTATATACATAATTGCATTAATTTTTAAAAATAATCATTGAGCGTGTGTTAAGCGTGAATAAACTGATAAGATTAAATTAATGAAATATTAGAAACATGTTATACTAATTGAAATCAATTCTAACATAAAAATATATTTTTCTACATGTTATAGAAATGTGCTTTTTTATCGTATTCTAAGATAAAATAATTAAATAATGAAATTATTACTTTGTTAAACATTTTATGTGTAGGTATTTTAGCAGTATAGTCTTGATTATACCTTTAAGGTGCAAACAAATATCGCTGCCACGCCACCAATACCTTTGGTTATGACAACTCGATCGCGAAATTAAGCTTTGAGTGTAAGACAATGAACCGGCGGGCGATGTCTGTCGCCACGCGTGACGCGTCCAGTGATTATGATTATGATTACTATAAAACATTGCTGAGATATGACCCCTCGCTCAGACCCATTACTTACGGGCTGTCGCTAATATGCCCTTTAGTGTCGGTCTTGATTATGATTAGTGCGATGCGTTCGCCGCACATCCCAATTCGCCGCATGAAAATGAATTATCATGTGTTTCTGATTAATCATGAATAATCACTATTTAAAATTTAAAACTAGGTAGAAACTGAAACTGAATTTTTGTGTTTTATTGCATAGGTATAGTAAAAATATGTTTATTACGATAAACAATTTATGAATTATTTATATATAGAGTAATTGTAAATATCTGTTTCTATAGCGTTAGATATCATTTCTTGTTACGCAATTTACTATTGTTTGCGTATTATTTCTGCCATATTTTTTCTAGTTTACCACAATTGCTAAATTGAATTATAAGAATATGTTAAATAATTACGTGTTAACTTATTAACCACAGAACAATAAATAAGGTAATATAAATAATTTTAAATTTCATTAATTATTTGTATTTAATTTTCTCACTTAACAAATAACTACAGATATTTAATCAATCATTGCTATTCAGTTAGCGAAAAATCTTAAAATTTAATTTAATGATTTAATTTTTAATTAAGTCTAATTTGTATGAAAATACTTTTAATAAGTAAGAGTTAGTTGCAAAAACTCATTTTTATATCTTAAAGTTTTTATTATTGTTAATAAAATATTTAATATTATATACTTTCAAGACTAAGTTGCCATAGTAAATGGTTATCACTATTGTACGTGTGTATCAACTCTAATATAATAATTATTTCGTAATTGTCTTTTAAGTTACTGGGCAATCAACTATAAAGAGTATTGCACTAAATTAGTGAAAGCTATGCGCATGAATGAGCACACAATCTGACGAGTTTAATAAAACACAAGATTTGTTTAAAAATTTTAAAATGCTATTCTCTTCTAATTATAGATATGAATATATGTTACGAGACGTTTAAGTTGTCGGATGTAGACAATCATCTAATGTTTTTAAGTCCAAGAGTCTAAGTGATGGAAAATTTTACGCGATTAAAAAATTCCTTGCAAAAGTGAAAATACTTCTATAAAAATGAATGAAATCTACGTTTTACGATAACTTAAGAGTGACTACGTTGTTGATTATTATAACTATTGGCAAGAAGATAATTACTATATATTAGATAATAATTTAGTTCATATAAGCACTAATTATCTATTTTTTTAAGGTCGCCTGAAACACCGCTAATACTATACATACAAAAGGAACTGTGTTCAATGACATTGAAGGAAGTCATTAAGATAATGAACGAAACATGTTTTACTGACTTATTATTTAACAATTGAAAGATACTTTTTTTCGAGTGAATTACTATTGGTGTCCACAATTAATTCACCGGGAATTAAAATCAGCGAACACACTGCTTAAATTAGGCAATGAAAACAAAAAATTTTTAAAAATCTCAGACTGGATTATGTGTTTCATGAATATTACAATAAGTCTTACGAAAATAATATCGGTTCACTGAATTATAGGGACCAAGAACTTTCGTACACAGAAAAATATTCTACTAAATTTTATGCTTAGTCTTGGCATCCTTATGCTTCAATTGTTTAGAATTGCGATCAGAGAGGATGAGAGTACAATTCAAATTTACTGCAATTTACTACTTAGTAAAAAGTCAATTTAGTGCCAATTATGTTATCGCATTACTTAATGAAAAACATTTGTGCTCAAATGCTTGATGAAAAGAATTCTTGAAGATTAAAATGAAGGATTAATTTTAATTAATTTCACTAATTTCGAAGAGAAAAATACCATCTCACGTGAAAAATTTTCTTAACTTTTTAAACAAAAAACTTCTCGATGATAAACGAGTGTTAGAAAAGTTATTAGCTAACAAAATACAAAATAAATGATAGTTCTACAGTCAATCTGGTATCAGGTAATATATCAAATTGAAAAAATGAAGAAATCAGTCAAGAATCAATAGAACTCGCAGATATACAAATTAAAAAACCAGTATAGAACGTCAGTTAGAACGTATTTCTAACTCATATTAATTTCAAAAATTTTAGTGTAAATTTTAATAATATTTATATTTTATACTTATGTTCACAGATTTTTTACACTAAAAATTAGGTTTTAGCTTAGAAAATCGTTTTTGTCCGCTTACTTAAGTGAAGTAATTAAACATATAAACAGCGAAAATTTAACTCTAAACAACCATTTATCTAGATACTTTATTGCGAGTGAAATTTTTGTGGAAGTTTTAGAGTGTGTGGAATATCTTCACAAAAAAACCACCATTAATTCACAGAGATTTAAGACCGGAATCGTTTTTGGTAACTTTTTACGAGAGAAAATTTATTAAACTCTCTGATTTTGGATAATAAACTTATCACTAATACGACGATCAATCGCACACAAAATATATCGGCTGCAGAGGGTATAAAGCGCCGGAGTTAAACTTTACATCAAAGTATGCCGCAAAGATTGATTGCTACAGTTTGGGTGTAACGATGCAGCAAATGTTTCAAATTGATATCACGCAAGAATCTTTTAACTTTTTTTAGTATAGATAGTCATAAATTTTTATCATATTTTTCTAATTTTTTAGGGATGAAAAATTTGATGGCGGCATAGCTTTAAAATCAAAGGCAAATATTTGCGTCACCTGCTCATAAAGTTATTAAGACCAGTACCGGATAAGAGGCCGACTTGTTCGCAGATGCTGTCCGAGAAACAATTATGAGCGCTGGGAATCGAAGAGATATTAAAAAACATCGAATTTTGCCTGATTCTGGCTAAAAATTCGAATAGCGTCCATTCGTCCATCAGTTTGTGCAGAATAAATATAAGCTCTATTTATATAAGTCAAACGAAAGCTCACACGCAAACGCTTTTGCTAAAGCTTTGCTGACTTTGTTTTCAAAGCGAAGAAATTATTTTAAGTTTTGTTAGTTTTGGTAGTTTTGGTAATCGTGTTCGTTATTTAATTAGTAAATCCCTACACATTATTAAAGAAACATAGAATTAGTTTACACTTTGATTTTTATTAATAAGTTTAAATATTTATATTTATTTAAATAAAAAAATACTTTATAGAAGAAATATTAATACATTAATCATCGATGAATTTATTTCAATAAAATTTTTTAACACGATTTTTAATTTTTTTAATTACATTTTTTTAAATCTGAACGCAGAACTTTGTTGCCTCTGATTGTACTCACTGTTCAGTATTATTGTCGGGTTGTTTACAACAAACTGCGCTAACGGCTGGTAACCGTGCTGATACTGATAGCCGATTGGTTGCGGCGGATAGTCAGCTCCGCCCACTATTGGACCTCAAAACTTTCGCACACAAAAAACTATTCACTAAAGTTGGTGCATCTTTATGCTTAAATGTTTAAAATTACGATCAGCGATTACGGCAATACGTTACTTATCATAATGAAACTTATAAACAATTATGTTATAGCATTACTTTACACACTTCACACTGAAAGACAAATTTATTCAAAAATGCTTAAGGAAAAAGAATTATGGAAGATTAAAGAATTTGAATTAATTTTTCTTGAAAATGATTATAATTTATCCCTAAGAAAATATGTACCTAAAAATCTTTCCTTAAAAATATTTAAATAAACTTTATTTTTATAAATGTTAAAATTTCATCTTTTAACTGTAAATAAGCAACTCTTCAAGTTTTAAACATTAAAAAAAAGTTTTATTGATTGTTTAAAATTAACGAGCATTACAAAAAAATAGATAAAACCATAAAATTGTATCATAAATATTGAAATCGGACCATTTTCAAAAAAATCTGAAAGCAAGACGCGTCCCGACTTTTTTAATTACATGCCCGAGCCCGACAACGCCCGACAAATTTTGTTGGGGGTCCGCAGTGACCCGCTTGCGAGTCTAGTTTATATCATATAAAAGAAGGATTACTCGTTTATAAATGGAAGATTACTTTTCAGAATAAATTATTTTGATGAGTAATAATAGTAGTTTAAATAATTTTCACTTTATTAATCGAGCTACATATTAAAATCACTTGTCTATCTTGGATTTTACACAATTTTTAATAAAAAAAGATTGAAAGGAAATAAACTAATAACTAAAAAATGTTTATCCTACTTTTATTAATAATTTATATAGCATAGTTGACAGCATAATAGTTTCATTTCTCTCACAATAAAAGAACTACTGATTAGATAAGAATTAACATGACATAATGCTATAGCAATCGTTTTATCAGCATTAATAGTTTACAAACGTTTGTACAAAACCATTAATTTTGTTTTAACTTTGTCTTCGTTAGTATTATTTAAAGATTGTGGCATCAATTCGGTGGACATTTCATTTAATTTAAATTAACATTTAAAGTATTTATTAATAAAAACTTATTAAAAATCAGGTTAGAGTAATTTTGTTATTATTAAAAAAATAAAAAGTTTAAAAATCTTATAATAATTTTAGAAATTTGCTAAATTTTGAAAATATTTTAAGTCGCATGTGTTTTATTTAAATTTTTTAATAAAATCTACATTTAATATCATTAGATGATTAACCTATTGTACATTAGTATTAAAAATAGATTTTTTTTAACTTTAATAATATTAACAAAGCGAGAAAGATGTTATATGTTTATTTTAAAGATCTAATTTAGATCAAATGAATTTAATTTTTTCCTACGAACACTAAAATTTAAGTTCACCAAACACATCATATTAATTGACATACCTATTTTACTTCTTACGTTTCCATGACATTTTTACCTGATAAATGTGAATTTACTGTAAACATTTTACTGATAAAAAATTAACCTTTGATATTTATATATTCGATTTTTTTTATAAAAGAATAATAAAATAAATTTAGACATAAATGCATTTACTAAGAATAATACTTAATTTTTTGCGAAGGTATGAATTATATTAAGAATAAAAAGCAAAGTTATGTATTAAGGTTAAATAAATGTACTTTAATTACATTAATTTTTATTAATTAAAAGCCTAACAATAATTTATTTTGAAACATCTAATTATTTTCTTTTTCAAAATACGTTTTACAGGTTTTATACATACATAAAATGAATGATAAATTTAAAACTGAGTTCAAGGAAATTAGGAGATTAGGTAAAGGAGGATTTTCAACAGTTTTTGAAGTAATGTCTTATAAAGACGGAAAGTCATACGCTATTAAAAAAATTCCAATAAAAGAGGACGAAAGAAAAAAATCCAAGAAAGAAATTGAAATTCTTCGAAACCTGAACACAGAATTTGTTGTATATTATATAGACTCTTGGATTGAGCAGAACTATTATATTTCAAATAAAAAAGAATACGAAATCGATTCAGAAAGTTTACTTTTTAATCCGAATAAATCTCTACTTTTACATATTCAAATGGAGTTATGCAGTTTGAGCCTCGGAGAGTATGTGCAGCTTACAAGTGGCAGACAGAAAAATACAATAACCACACGTCAGTACAGCAAATCTTGTGAAATTTTTATTCAGATACTAAACTGTGTGCAATACTTGCACGATCAACGACCGCCTATTATTCATAGAGATTTAAAGCCCGAAAACATTATGTTAATAGATATTAATGATAATTACAAAGTTAAATTGACTGATTTTGGTTTATCTACGTATCACTATTTTGTCGATGAGGCGCACACGAAATATATTGGTACCGTTTCATACAGAGCGCCAGAGATTGATGATGCATATTATGACACGAAAGCCGATATTTATAGCTTGGGAAAAGTGATGGAAAGATTATTTAATTTTAAACTAAATGAGTAATATTTTAAATCATATGTTTATGTTATATTATCTTTTAAAATTTACTTATTATTTACTCTTAATTAAAAGTTTATATTATCTTTTAAAACTCAATTATTATTTACTCTTAATTAAAATTTTCTCAATTTTACACAGCGAATCCAATAATAACGATTATGAGATACAAACGCAATACTCAAATGCTAGAAGAATATGTTTGAAATGCGTTTCGTATTCCTCAACAGAAAGACCGACATGCATACAAATTTTAAAAGAAATACATAAATGGAATTATATTATTTCCGAAAAAAATTCTAATGGAATAAAATTGCAATCTTATTTCTGGTCAGCACTTTCACCGAAAATACCAAACAAATTTAAAACATCATTTAAAACAATCAGTGCAATAGGTAGTGAAAATTTCCCAACAGTGTTTAAGTGCCAAAAAAAAGAAAATAACAACTTTTATGCAATTAAAAAAATCTGCTTAAAGAAAGACGATCATTATAAACTATCCAATGAGATAAAAATTGTGGTCAATCTTAAAACGGAGTTTATAATGCAATTTATTGACTACTGGGTAGAAGACAACTACTATCTTAAATCAAAACAAACCAGCGATGATGACCATTATATCCGATCAGAAAGCATTCTGCGTGATAATAGATTTCCATTACTACTTCATATTCAAATGGAACTGTGTGCTTTAACACTTAATGACGTCATAATAGAGTTGGAAAGTTGCACTGTGGAAAAAAACACAATAACTATAGTTGGGTATTTTGTAGTCAGTAATCTTATTAGAGAGTTGTTAGAGGGTGTTGATTACCTTCATCGGCAAAAACCACCAGTTATTCATCGTAACCTGAAACCAGGAAATTTATTAATTTCGAACTTTGTTAATAATAGGTGTGTAAAACTCACTGATTTTGGGTTAACAACGTATCACGAAACCACAAAATATATTGGATCAGCAAGTTATAGAGCACCGGAATTATTTTATACGAAAAAGTATTCAACCAAAGTTGATAACTATAGTTTAGGTGTTATTATGAGGGAATTATCAAATATTGATATTTTAAGGTATAAAAAATTTTCTAATTTAATATTAATAACTAAATTTACATTATTATTTTTCAGTTATTACAATAAAAATTACGATGAGATATTAAAGACGAAAATATCCAACTTAGCAAGTTTTATTATTAAATCACTTCATTTTAAGGCTGATCGAAGGCCAAACTGCGATGAAATTTTAGAAAATCAACATAATTGGTGCTTTTTTTCAGATGTATTGCTTAAAAGTGAATTTCGGGCGATAATAAATAAACCTAAAAGTAGTTTAGAAGAAAATTTTATTGAATATTTTATACAAAACAAAATAATATCAGATTAAAAATATTAAGTTATAAGTAAAATTATTTTTGAATGTTATAAGTTATAATAAAATGCATTTTTGAATAAGATTTTATTTTTTTGAAATTTTTTTTCCGTCCCTTTTTAAGTCAACTTTTGTTATTGTAAGTTAAATCTTTTTTAGGTTTACACTTCAATTTTATACTAAATTTATTTTAATCTTTATCACGTAATTTATATTAACATCTCATTAGTTAAAACACCTGTATTAATAGAAGCGCATAAAATAACTAATTTTGGTGTATAAATTTTAAAGGTAGGTACTGCCCTTAAGCCTATTTTTACATTTTAGTTTGTATGTATTCGATTTTTTAGCATCGTTTAAGTCACGTTGAATACAGCGGAGTTTGTGTCAAAAGGATTATTTTTAAAAAAACTTACTAGAAATCCAAAATAATAGTCTTATTTTTCATAAATTAAAATCGTATAATTAGTGAATGGCATCAAATCAAATCCAGAGCTTTATCTGAGATTACAGCTGATCTGAAATTACACCATTTAAAATGAGCGGTGCTGATACATAGTTAAACTCTGAGCTAATATATTTAGAAAATGATCTGAGTTGTGCTCAAATTTTTAATAATAATGCATTTGAACTGAGCTGATATTTTTTAATATTTTTATCTTATAATTTATAATTTTAAAAACTATTCACAAATAAATTTAAAAAACAACTTATTCACTCAAAACTATATAAATAATAATGAGATAATCTAATAATTGTTTAAATTATGGTTTCTCTTATTTTAAATTTTTTATTTTCAGCTCGATATCAAAGTTTGAGCTTAAAACTGAGCTTATTTGATGTACAATCTATGTTAGCTAAAATTTTAAACTGGTTACATGTTACACAATTTTTAACGCATAAAAAGGTGTAGAATAAACCTAAACTATTAGATACATAGAATTACTAAGTCAAACATAACTATCAGTCTATCTACAGTTCAAAGATGTCTCATTTGAAACATCCTTTTCTATATTTTAAAATTCTCTAACATTAAAAAAATTAAAATAATTCACTATTAAAATCTATTTTTATCGATAAAACACATTAATACCTTGTGGTTATTTTCATAATTATGGCATTGGTTATATAACTTATGGTTATTGGCATAGCAAATATTCACTGAGATTTTTGCTGCGGTTAATTACCTGCAAATCAAACATCTTTAACACAAAAAATGAAAGAAAAAAAACAATTCTGACAATAAATTACAGCACATCCTGTAACTTTTTGCGATTATGACATCTAACTGACTGCGTTAGTCTGATTAATTCCACAATTATTTGCACAATCAGGATTTTTATCTTAATAATATACTATATTTTAGCGCCAAATCAGAAGTCTAGTTTGGGCGCATCGCGAATCAACTATTTGTTACTTTTAACATGTATTCTAACTGTGTACTCAATTTGGTTTAAACTAAACCTAATTTTATTTACTCTTAGAAATCACTTAATTAGGCATCATACTAACTATTTTAAAACTTGAAAATTTATTAGGTTAACCGCTGAGCTAATATTGAATTATATAAATGAAATGAATAATTGAATTAAATCGTGATTTATGGTTGTACAAAATGTTGTACAAAATCGCGTTGTTTCAAGATCATAAATACTTCTTTAATAAATATTTATCAGTTACGCTCGAAAGGACGCTTCACTGCACACAAGAAGTTTAAAAACCTGGTTTAACATCAATGGATGCGACACATATTGACTGGCAGGAAGATCTCAATAACTCAATGAATTCATTTGTCATATTTATTGCTTTGGTTACTCCGAGGTACGGACCCACTCGATGGACAAATGATAAATAAGTCATTGATTTTAAGTAGAGTAATTTAACTTATATATGAGTCTTAAACAATGAACAACCCGATTATTGCAGTCAGATTTAGTGACCTTTCATGAATAATTGTCACATTTGTTATTAAAAAAGGAATTATTTGCAAAAAGCTAGAGTTCAGTCTAGTATTAGGTTAATAGAAATCAATACATAATTTAACAATAGCACATATGCAGTGAAGGATTTAAGTTTAAATGCATATAACGGAAAAACAACTGCATTATTAGGACATAAAGGCGCGGGTATTATTAAAAAAAAACACTTTTATTTTTTTTCAAAGTGAATATAAATATTTTTAATATTTTAGGTATAACAACAACAGTATCACTGATAACCGGTTTTTTTTTCGCCATTTAAACACACTGTTGTCGTTAACGGATATGACATTCGCACAGATCTCGACAAAGTGCACGACAGTCTCGGCATTTGTCCGCAGTTTGACGTTCTGTT
>JAQIVF010001839.1:0-12582 GCA_034698365.1 Steganacarus magnus | reverse complement strand
AACCGATTTTCGCTACTTTTTCCAACCGATAACCGACCGAAATAAGACATTTTTCTAACCGAAAAGTCACATCCTTAATTATAATCAATAAATAAAGCAAATTATTCGATGTACAGTATATCGCGCATCGTGATTAGCCGCACAATTACTGTAATTAGGGTGACTAATGATGTATAGGATATCCTATAGAAATTTTAAATAAAATATCTGTTGGGAGTTTAGCTTTATTTACAAAATTAATAAATTTATTGAATACCTTAATTATAATTCTAGCTATATTTTCTTAAACTAATATTTCACAAAATATTGATTAATTAAAGTGAGCTAAAAACAAAAATATTATCTATAGACATACCTTATATACATAGTTATACAGAGGGAGTACTTACCAAGTGTTAACCTTCTCTCTAGAAAATCGAGAAAACTGATACCCATGAAAAATTTAGTTTTGAAAAATTGTCGTTTAATTCTGATGAGTTTTTAAGACCACTACAATTTTTGTCCAAATTGAGAAAAATTCGTCGCTTAAATCTGGTGAGATTTGACTCCCAAGAATTTTTAAAATCTATATAACTGACCTCACCCATCCCGCACTAGAGGTTTGGAGCGGAGTGTAACTGTGCTTTTATACGAAACAATGTTTCAAATTTTTTTAAACCATTATTTTATTTTCAAAAGTTTAGTTTTGTTTTAAAATCTCGATTCGCAGAAAAATTTGCGATTCATTTACTATTACGTATTCACTTTTGGACTTTTCATACATGTAGAGTACTACTTAATGTGAAAAATTTCTAGATATATTTATTAAAAAACTGACAAAAAGTCATGGTATCATAATTTCTACAAAAAATTACACCAAAATTTAGTCCACATACTAAAATTAAATTAATGTTCTCATGTTCTAATTATCTTGATATTTTTATAAGATTTTTATAAAATTTATAATTGGCTTTTTCTACTTTTCTTCACCGCTTATTCATTTATTATAAGTCATTACTAAATTATAAACAGAATGAATTATACTGCAAGATTAATAAAATTCTTTTTTTTAATTAAGTCTGCATAAATTAATTAAATGAAAGTTAATTTGTATGAAGCAATAATTGCTCTAAAATTGATAATCTAATTAGAATGGGGGAGAAAGAGATATCAAATGAGCTCATTCTTATGCAAAAATATATGGTAGGAAACGAATAGCGTTCGCAGTTTTATGAAAGCGTAGCATTCATTGATAGCTGCAGCTAAAATGTAATTTACTGCTAAGTCTTATATGTTTATGCATGATATGCTACCCTATGAGCCGTCATAATTGTCGTCATCATTAAGAACTAAGTCATTCAAAATGACAAGACATCAGAGCACAGCGCAGCACAGCATCCAACAATCACCCGTTTATTCTTTTAAGTTTGTCATTATAAATATCTTATCTATTTGCTACTGACATCAAATAACACGCGATCGTTAAAATTAACTTTTTTATAGTTATCATCAACATATTTAAATTATATTTTCAAAGTTAAAAAATTGTTTTTCTTTTGCTACATTAAACTTCTTTTGCTTATTTTTTAGTTACTGTAATGATTATTCGAATTTAACTTTAATTAATTATTTTAAACTTATATTTTAAACAAGAATTATATTTTTATTTCTCATTTTAAATGCGGATTAAGAAAGAATATAACAATAGAGTATTATCGGGTATTGTATTCGAAATAATTAGTGACAAGATTTGCCATATTGTGTCGAATAAAATAGCATTGTATTTATGAATCATAAAGAATAAAGTAATTTCTGTTATTAAAAGATTAAAATAATGTGTTTTTCGCGCATTATATAATGCCGTTGCGTTAAAATACAGTATTTTGTAGATAAGGCATTACAATGGGAATTATGACATGACACTATAATGAATACTTATATGCACTCATCACTAGGGTTTAAGAGCGAAGTTATTGCGACTCAAAGCGAATGTTTTATGTGTATTAAGCCATAATTTTTGCTCTTTATATTTATCCCATTATGAGAGAAAGGGATCAAATCTGTACACACTATTTGCTAGAGTTCTCTCTATTCCAGCACTAATTCATTCAACAGCTCAAATGATTTGTCAGCAAACACTTACATATGAGGGCGAAAACTGACTTTAGAATGGCTTGACTAAAGACACGGCAAAGTGTGTCGTTACTGACATTACGAGTTTCTAATGCTTATCACACTTTCAAAATTGCCAGCAAACTCGACAAATATGCCATCACTACAATCATATTACTGGTATTACAGCTGCACCTGTTTTACTAACATTTTCAAAACATACTTAACTTACTTAACTTTTTTGTATTTTCATAATAAATATTTTTTAAACCTCTTAAGAATTGTGAATTCGTGTATTTTTTTAAATAAATTAGTTAATAAAATAGTTTAACTTTTCGGTAAACATGTGTCAAGCATATGCGAGAAAAACATTTTTCACACGAACTGTTTTAGAAAAAGATCGAATAAAGCCTTCAATATTTTAGTCAATTCATGTGTAACCGTCAATGTCTGTGAGGTTCTGTTCGCCGCAGACTCTATTTAAAACCATTTTATTTTAAATTTGTTTTTTTTAATAATAACATTTACCAAACGTTTTGGTAATAATTTGAAAAATAACAAATCATAGATCACTGGGTAAAATAAAAATAAAAACAAAAATTAAATTTCGTGTTCCATTAATTTAATTTTGTTTAATTTAATTGTATTACTATTGTGAGATTTATTTTTAAAACTGGTAACAAATTTTGGATTATGAAAAAAATAAAGTAATTTATTTGATTTTATTCAAAAAAAAATCTGCTAGTTTTTTCCATTTGGTTTTGCTTAAATGGCACTAAATTTTGCCGACATTTAAAGGAATGTTTTTTCGATTTACACGCATAGATAAGCAAAAACGCATAAAAGTCATACTCTCTATCTTTTATGAAATATTTAAATGAAGTGTTAAGAAGATTTTAAGAGCCATGAGAGTATAGGAAAAGTTTGTATGGTCGGAGGAATTAGTACTGTAATGCTCATATATGTTGATGAATGCATTATAGTGGCATTTGTTACAATCAAATGAGACGAAACTGCGGTTTCTTTTATGTCCGGCTAAACTTAAATGAATTGGAAACTGCACTTTACATACTTAGAGTACAAAACCGCTATTACGCCGCACTTCGCACTAAGTGTAAAGCATGTGCACTTTTTGACGTCAACATTAAGGACAACTATTTTTTTGGTCGCAAAAGTAAAACTAAAGATTCGAAAATTCACTGAAAAAATTCTTGAATGGCCTCTCTTTATAAAGACGTGAATCTCATAGCAGTTTAGTTCGAAAATTTAAAAGGACCACTGAAATTAAGTTCACTCAATTTAAGTAATATAGCTCTTCCCTCATACTTCCAGTTAATAAATGCTTTAGTTTGTCGTTGACAAAGTGGAAAATGTAAGGCTGTTTAGCCTGAAAATGAGCGATTTTACTACTGGATTACTATGTTATGCACATTTTTCATCTTTGCAAACCGTGACGGGAATGAGGTGACGGGATATTTCAAGAATTTATGTTATGCCACTTATTAGGCGCATATTTCAGGCATTTTTTAAGCCTAATTTTAGGCTAAAAGCTTGATATAATTAATGAACATTTAAAAATAAAGAAATTCGAGAATCAAATGCTTCTCAAGTATACTGTATAAAATTAATTTGTTAAATACACATGCGTTTAAATTCATACACGTATTTTAAAATATTTTGATTGCAGCAAAATGTAATATAATAGTAGTTAAAGAAGTAATGCAATATCATTCATGTCTATTTATTTTTCTAAATCATGGAAAAGAAACATAGAAATGATCTTACTTTATAAATTGATTGAAAAAAGTATTTTATTTTGATTAGATATAATTCAGTGCAAGTAAAGCCTAAATATGACAACTGTGTAACTAATATGACATGTTATTGAATTTTTCCCACAATTCTTTATAAAACTGCAAACTGCTGTACGATATTGTTTGCATTTTAGTCAGTGGAGTATTGCGTTATTATAGTCACTCTGAACACTGTAATACGCAATTTGCTTTCAATTTCATTTAATAAAATTCAGTGCATATTCTTATTTGGAAATTGTGAAATAAGATACTATCGTTTCAAATGGCAGCGTTAATAATATATTCTACAATGATAATAAAGAAATAATAACCCCGAGAATGGAATTAGAAGAATCAAATAAGTTACGGCCATTTGAGAAGCTCTTAATCCAAACTACCGAAGGCATCACTTTAATAATACAAAAAATTAATCAGGGGCTAAACATGTGCCTATTTTCCCATTTACTATTACCGCAAATAAGTTAGTGAGGGAGGAATGATAGTTAAACTCGTATATCAAAGGCTTCAAACAAAACTAACTCTGCAAAAAAACTTTCCAATTTAGAGATAATGTGGTTTAAGTTATATTGAGCTGTGCAACGAAAGTGATGCAGCATCAAAGAAATTGGCTTTCACTACGCAAGCTATAGTACCTCCTTTCGTTTTTCTGGTCACGGAAAATTAAGTGAGAAACGGTGCAGAACCGATTCAGAAACATGTCAAACTTGCGCTCACTTTTTCATTCGCATTCGCAAAAATGCTACCAACAAATTCTCAATTGTAATGCTAGAGACGCTTTCGCTTTCCTCTTTTTTATTACTACAGTAACATCGCTTCTGCAGCACACTCGCAATTTACTGCTAATTTTGTTTATTATTATTCTTTAAAAATTAAGATTCTAATATAATTTGTGTGAAAAAATAATCAATTTTCTTTAAAAAAATTTTTTGGTAAATTATTCGCTCAAATCAGGAATAGTATTCATGTTACATAAGATTGCATTAACGATCATATATCGCAGCAGAGTTTTAGTGGTTCGTCGATTAATTGTTGTATGCATTTATGATGGATCCTATTTCACTAGTAATTAAACGTCTCTCTTAAACCTATCTGATTAAACAGCTTTAATGGAAAAATTTTAAAAACCTGTGATTTACAGTATTAACATATAATTTTAATCGATAAATTTTAATTAATTTTTTATGTTGAATTTTTAAAATAAAATTACACATAAATTGTAAATCAAAAAAACATAATGGTTGAAATAAAAACAGTTATAACTTAATTACGTTAATTAGTAGCGTAAATGTCCTTAATTTTTCACTGTCTACTTAAAAGAAGAAAATGCAAATAATTTGCATAGTTTAAAATTTTTGTTTGTCGCTTTCAAACACAGTGCGCTTTTCTGTTAGGGTTAGTTTCAAATACAGTTTCGTTTGTAACGCCAGTTCGGTAGTATGAAAATGAATGAGAATTTTTGCATGTTATACAAGGTGGTGTTGTTGGTAGTGTTGGTACTTTAGATAGTCTACTGGGACATTGGCCAACTGCTACTAGAAAACTTAATGTTATATACACTCTCGAATTGGCATCACTTCAATTGTTTCCATAATAGGTTCGCCTCTATTCGAGTGTAATGGTGTAATAGTATAATAGTATAATAGTTACTGTCGGATATGCTTTGAATCGATCAAATTGAATCGAATAGTTTACAGTGGCGTAAGCAGTATTTAGCGTTCACAATATACGCCATATACGCCTTTAACGCTATTAATATTTCGGTGACAACAATGACACACAAAAATAGTACACATTGTTCGCTTATTTTAGAAATAAGTAGGCATCAAATCTTTAGTTTGGCAACACATAGGATGGGGATAAGCAACTATGGTTAGGCTATGTGTTTGGTGAGTCGAGCCCTTCGATTCATCTCACTAGGGATAGCTTCAACCCCTCATTAAGGCTGTATTGTCCGATAGTAGCTGAACATAATTTGTCCTAAAGTTATATCAGCCATTCAATCCCCAGAGACAGCAAAGCTAACTGTGATTCCTAATAGCTACTATTTTTCACTTGATCCCAGTTAATGGCTAGATATTGGTATAGATTCAGTTTGAATTAGATGCAACACAATCATTGCTTCAATCGCATAATTTGGCCGCAAAACGAGATCGTTCTAAATATCGAGCATCATTACGCTCAATGAGAACATTTTAGTATCAAATCTATTCGACGATTACTGCTATTACGGATAGTGAAGCAGATGTGAGATGTGTTACTCTAACTCTAGTGTTTTCAGTGTTTTCCAGTTTTGCATTGCGTATTCTATCCATGCATGCACACTGTACTGCAGTGTAGTGTACAATACAGCGCAGCACAGTGTGTGTGTATAATTGATTTGCAACCAAAACCAACTTGTTATATAAACTTAATTCGTTTTTATTATAAAATAGTTGCGCAGTTCTCACAGTGAGAGTCTCACTCTCTACTTACAGTATTTTGCATTTTTATGTTTTATAGCTTAAATAAAAGTATTATTTTTCAAAATAATTAAACTTAGAAAAATAGCTTTCTTTATATAACATTTAGGTTATTAGCAATCAATAAAGTTTGTTCTTTGCGCACAAAATGTTTTTTATGCAGAAAATAATGGATAGTTTAGTAAAAGACTGGAAGCAGAGTCAAAAGGCTATATTAATACTCGATACAGTATATAGAATCTAGAATTGCATTTAGCTTTCAATGTTTGAGCACTTAAATAGATAGTAAAACTAAATCATTGAGTTAGAGATGATAGAAATGTTATAATAGGTTCTAAAAAGCGGAATACGTCAAGCATTACTTTTAGGACATTTTTGAGTGAGTTTCGCATACAAACACAAATTCTCCAATAAAATCGAGTTGTATTTCGCTAATGTTGGCCCTGTTTTAAGCCAATTATAGGCTTGACTTGATTTTCAAAAGCGGCCAATTACGCATTACACTGCTCTGAGATGCGAGAAGCAGCACATCGTAGCACAAGCTATCATAGCGATCACAGCTCACATACATAGCATACATACTACAGTATATGCTCTCTCTCTACACACACACACACACACACACACACACACACACACTCTCTCTCTCTCTCTCTCTCTCTCTCTCTCTCTCTCTCTCTCCATCGTTCACGCATTAGATGACAAATAGTAGTGCAAAATTACCCCCGTTATTATATATATTGTCTGGCAATAAGTGTGTTCGATTGCCAGCGTAAACTCTTTGTAGCGAGAGAGTAGCTCTGAGATCAAATAGCTGAGCTATAGCCTTATAGCTATGATACTGTAGCCAATTTGTGCATTATATACCATCTATTCTAACCATGATTACAAGAAGTAGCGCAAGCGTTACGTTCATCATTTTCCGCCTGCTTTCCTAAACGCCCTGTGATGCATAATTTGGTATAATACTATTGTAACTCAATATGTGTCATGATTGCTATAACCATCATCATTATTATTGATATGCCAGCACTGCTGCAATGCGAGCAATAAATGCATTCTCACTCTATAACAAAGATGTGACTGCGATATTCGAGTCACAAAATTGTTGTGCAAATTACATCCCAGAGAAGCAGAAAAAAGGTTAAAACATACTCGATTGCATCAATTGATCAACAATAGAAGATCACATCAAATTAAGACTTTCAATACAACTACACTATAGACTAGTAAACGCCAACTTTTTTTATTCACAACAATCTTCAAATTATTGGCTTGCCTTAACTATAAATGTTTCAATCATAATCTTTATATTCTATTCTAATCGATGTGCCATCAAAAGAATAAATAAGTCATACACACTATTCCTTCCGTTCAAAGCCACACTATCTGCCAAATTTAATCTTTTGAAAATTAATTCTCAATCAAACCTATTTTTAAAACTACGGTCTTTAGTTTAAATTTAACTGTAGACGAGTTAAAATCAATTCATTTATAACTTTTATCAGCCAATTTTGCTCATTTTTGCTGTTGCTGTTACATAACACAGCGATTATTTAAATATGGAACACTGATTTTTATATCACTAGATTATTATTAAATATAAATGTAATAATTATTATTTATATTAACCATTTATGTTAATCACAAATTGCATAATAAAGCGTGTAATGCATTACATGTTTAATAATATATTATACAAAAAAATGAATTTGCAATATTATTTACTGTACAGTTATATAAATGTATTGATACTGTAATAATCAATAATATAATTAAATAAAAACGATATGACACCAAAAAAATAAACATGCCTTAAATCTTATGAATGTCCCAAATGATGCATTAAAGGATGACCAAAGTGTTGCGCCGCTGCCGATGACAACACTGCCGCTGCGGTCGGAAATGATAGCGAGGATGTGTTCGAGTTCATGAATGGTGATAATTGTGACTGCGATAACATAGATTGAGATGCATAGAGTAATGCGGCCGTTGGGTAAGAATTGAATGCCGCACTCCCTCCCGATGAGTGCATTGGTGGGCAAACACCTGAGTTCGGCGATTGAGGAATCGTTGGACTGTTTGCGTCCATACCTGGGTTTTGTTTTTTCCATTTCGTTCTCCTATTCTATATTTATTATGAATTTCCATTACATTATCAGTCTTATTTTATTGCATAGAAATTTATACTCACTTGAAACCAAATTTTAACCTAAAATTAGATAAAAAAAAATATTTAAAGATATTTTTGTAATGAAATTTATTGATTAATAGATTGTATTTCTGTTTTATATAAAATATTCTATGAAATGGTCTAAAACTAATTTCCAACTACAAAGTTCGTGAAGTGGTGGGACACGAACTGATAATATCAACTAAACGAATAGTTCATAAAATATGGGAAGCATGCATTGCACATTCTTTTAACGTTAGTCAGGAACACCAGATTGAGACATTCTTAGAGAAGCCACCATTTGAAGCATTGGTTTGACATTAGAACAGAAGTTGAATAAATATGACATTTTAGTGTAAAATATGTTGTGGTTTCTCACATCTTACTCACTGATAACACACCACAATAAATAAGATGATGAATAGTAAATTAAAATATATGATTTAGTATATTTTAAACAACACAGTTAGACGGGGAAAGAGAACGAAGTTATGAAAAAAATATTAAAATAACCTTAATTATAAGCAACTGACTTATTATGTTTCGGTTGGAAATAATCCCATAAAAATTTTGAAATCGGGAAAAATTTTTTCTTATACGATTTCGAGTTAAAATTTTAGATTTTAAATTCTGAATTATTAATGGATACACAGGATTTTTATTCTCAGGTAATCTTAAAATATGCGAATTTAAAGTCTCCAATAAGTGAAAAAAATACTTTAACATTCTTTTATGAATTAATCAATTTTGTTTTAAGTCAACAATTGTGTATTTTTGATGTATATATAATTTATTTTTGTTAAATAATTTCTTGCTAACAGTTTGCACAAATCTAATTTAAACATTGAGTTTTTACAGGGGTGTTTGACTATGATTTTCCGACTTATTGTTGCCAATAATATAAGTGCGCGCTTAAGATATATTGTTGAAAATGGAACAAATTTGTTCTACAGAATGTCATTTTCAATATTAAACGAATTTATAAGATATATTTCTTTACACGCCTAAGAGATTATCTGCTTCAGCAGACAATACAATAAAAACACTTTCCAGTTAGAAAACCATCCAATTATCATTAAAAATAAGCTGAAGAAGTTAAGGACATGTTAGGAAGTTAAGCAAAGAACATGAATTACTTGTATTTAAAATTCTGATATTACTGTCAAATCTTCTGATTGCACACTACTCGACTTTTTTAGATTCGATTACTTAAAACAAAAGCTATTTAAACGAAAACTCAAAAATTAGAAGTAGTTTGGAAAGCCTGTCAGGAAGAGTGGAACAAAATTGACATAAATATCATACAAAAAGTATTTCAAAGTTAGAAAAACGTTTGCGTTTGTTTACTCATATCTCTGGCTTTAATATAGAATACGCAAAACATCTTCATATATAATCAAATAAATTTTTTTGAGTAATAAAAGTCGGAAAATCATAGTCAAACACCCCTGTATATCACTATATAACTAACCATCTCATATTTTTCTCCTCCATTGAAAACTGATTCATGTTTGACCAGTTATGGACCTTAATCAACAGTGAACACACGAGGTATTCATGATTCACTAGTACTTATAAATATTAGCATTATTAATTAAGCTTTAGCATAATAATTCAAATTTAGCTAGAAATAATCAATTTTTTAGTTATTATTTCAAAAAGAAATTATAAATTTTATTTTTCTTAAATGTTTATTCTTTAGTCTAAAAATATTTTGTTTTAATACCAGATATTTTGATTAAATTGAGCTCATTAGTAAAGTTTCACATAGTTTTTACTTTTAATAAGATTTAGAATTAAAAATTTTGCTTTAGATATCACTATAATTACAATGGATTCATTAACTACAAAATTTCAGTCTTTATTAACGTGAAATATGCTGAATATGCATTATGATATAGAAAAAAAGAATATATCTCAGCGTAACAAGTATTTTTGTTAACTTCAAATTTAATAGTTTATGAAATTAAAATAATATTACATATTAAAAACGACGTTTCGCGTGTGATAATCCAATAATTATAAAATCAATTTATTCAGCAAAACAAATTGTACAATTTAAAATATCTTTACAGTTATGAATTTATAAATAAAAAATGTGAATTAATTAGTGTTGTTTCAATTCCAGTTTTTGTATTTCAATTTTATTTTAATTCAAATTCTTTAAAAACAATTCAAAATAAAGTTTTTTGATCAAAATCAAAATAATTTGCTATAAAATTAAATTTTGATTTTGATATTTGTGATAAAATTTGCAGTTTATTCAACTATATATTTTGTTTCTTATGAACTAAAATTTTATGAGATAAGTTAATGTAAAAAGCAAGTCAGTTTTATAGAGATAAAAAATAAAAGTTTATTAACACAGTGGTTTAAATATGTATGCAGATAGTTATTTAATTAAAAAAATTTATTAAATTTTATTAAAAATTTATTGTTTTTTAGGTCAGATCATACAAAAGAAGATGAGCTTATTTTTTCACAATATCTATAAGTCCGTTAGGGTTTTCACAGTCTGATATTGTCTTTGTGTCTGCAAACCACTTAAGTAAAAAAAGTGTGCCACTCACAAGCTATATCAAAACTTTTTAGTTGACATAAAAAAACGTAATAGTCTGATTAGTTATCATGTTTTTAAAATTATTTTTTAATAATATTGAGTTAAAGTAACATTTATCAAAACGCATTTAAGATAATACTAAGAAAACTTTAAAATGTGAATTCTCTATGAATGTGTTGTTCTTGTTTACACTTTAAATTAAGCAAAAACTAGAATAATTAATAATTTATAATTTGACAAATGTTTAATTAGTGAAGCCCATAAGTTTACCGTTAAAAAATTCTTTTAAATTTTAAATGTTATTTTCAATTTATTTTTTACCTTAACATTAACGAGTTAAACAATTTTTAAATTTATCTAATACCAAGTGGACCTCAAGTTAACTTTATTGACTGTATATGTTAATTTTAAAACTTTTCAATATAAATTTTATAACTAGTTTAATAAGAATGGTTTAGAATATAAATACTTTATATTTTTCTTTCGCTTTTTAAAATTTAACTAACACGTTAGAATATAACTTTATTTTTTCACGATCGTTAACATCAGAAGAAAGAAAATTTTGAAATTCATTGTCAAATCTAGATGCAGTTCGAAGATATGGTGTTATAGATAATTTTAGTATGTTCAGAATTTCATTTATTTTCTTTTTCTGTTCATCATCTTCATTTACCGGGACAATTTTCATTTTTTTAAATTTACTCTTTTTATTAGGTTTTTGTCAATAACCGCAGAAAGTAACGCTAATGCTGTTGGTAATAATAAATTTAAAAAACCTCCTTTTTGTCCTATAATCTTTCTTTTTTTATCAAATGATGTTTTTTTATTGGCAACTTTACTTAAAAAACTTTTGCATTTTCGAAGTTTTTTATAATTACAAGATTAGAGTGGTATGTTTCCTAATAAACAATTTTTGGAAATTTCAGCTATTGCTTCAACATTTTTAATAGCTTTATTTTTAAATTTCCCTGACTTAATATTGCTAAGTTGTTTTAGTTGACTTGCACATTTTAAAATTAATTTCATAGTTTTTATATAAACTATTTTTGGATACTCATTTGTTAAAACATTAGTCCTTAAAATGTCTGGTGTTGTCTGATCAAGATCTAATAATAAATAACTATAAGGTTTATTAAGCGTAGCATCTTTATAAGAATCAACAATAAAGTTACACTTTTCACCATCGATTTGTTGAGCTAACAGTTTGATTTGATATATTTCTCTAGGGTTACGCATTAATAAAATATAAGTTGAATTTATAGATATGTGACGCATAAAACAAGATTTCTGGAAAAGATTTTGTACTAAAAAAATTACTGTAATATTTTTGTGGTGAGATTTCTTTGTAAACAAATCACTAATGAGAATATTATTTGCTGAATTATTCATATTATTATCAAGTACAATTTAGTGTTGTTTAAATATGCAATTTTCAATTTAAATTGCATTTTAATTTCCATTTTTCAATTCAATTTAATTTAAATT
>JAQIVF010001838.1:0-12585 GCA_034698365.1 Steganacarus magnus | reverse complement strand
AACTGATAACATTCGGTGGACCGCACTCTGGTGTGTTCGGTAAACCGGACTGCAGTCAATTCAACACTGATATAACCTTACTTGTTATGGGTTGCTATGTTTTACAAGCGCTCGAGACAATAACAAATGCGGGTCCAGCGTTGTATGACGTACTAATGTACACAATTTTGGCTGTGGATAACTACTCGCCCGCCAGTTATTGGAATTCACCGCAAAATATTCTACAAACGCAGACATGGCTGGCAACGGTTAATAATAATAATAATAACGCGAGCGGATATAAATATTTGTCCAGTAAACTGAGTAACGGACTTGTTTTGATCAGTTTCGGACTCGAGTCTACTGTATTGCCTGCGATCAGCACTGCTTTCGGTTATTGGAATTGGAACGCAGCGCTCACCTATCCGTACACTCAGACAAAATTATATCAAGAAGATTGGATTGGTTTAAGAGAGTTGGATCAAAATAATTTAATCTCGTTTTACTCGATTGCGGGCAGAAATCATTTAGACATTCCCGACGTGTTTATTTCGAACGAGTTTTTAGCAATTATTACTAATCAAAGCCAGTCAGTGACTGATGTTTCGATTCGTAACAATAAAAATACTAATGACTGCTGTCTGGTTGTGTACCGCAATGACACTCAATACGAGACATGTGTCCAGCAATACACTGCAAAGTACGAACAACAACACCACCAACAGTTAGATGAGAAACAGTGCTATTTAGCGCTCGATTTGATTCAATGCTATAATTGCAGAGCGAAACGCGTTTGCGGTCTCGACTGCGATCATTTAAGTGGCACTATATTTGTTGATGTCGAGCAAGATTTGATGAATAGTTGTCCAAAGTTTAAAAAGCGATCGCTTGTTTGCCTCATTTATCCAACTATAGATGATTAACGCAAAGTTGGCGCGCATTTATTGGACCGTAAGTTTAATGCTATTTTCTATACAAGACTTGTTATCTTTATTCTAACATACAGTAAAATGTAATTTACTCGAGATTAAAATATAATAAAATGTTTATTAGCAGTGTTATCATTATTAACTATTAACCTTAACCTTGTATTTGTGTGTGTTTGTGTTGAACAGGTAAAGTAGACTATAGATCGGGCCCCCGATATGTCGGGCCCCCGCGGGCCCCCGATGGTTTTTGTCGGGCCGGGCCGGGCTCGGGCTGAAAAAATATATTCTCGGGCCGGGCCGGGCTTTTACATTGAAGATTTAAAAAATTTCTCTTACATTTTTTGGGTTTAAAATATATTCATGTTATGTTTATTCTCAATTTATATCAATACTTGTGCTCTTTTAGGGCAAATAAGCAATGAATTGTAGTCATTTACATAATTACATGAAAATTATTAATTGAAGCGAATTTTGTATATATTTAATATTAAATTTCTATCGGGCCGGGCCGGGCCGGGCTTATTAATCTCAAAAATAATCGGGCTCGGGCCGGGCCGGGCTTTAATCTTACGGGCCGAAGTCGGGCTCGGGCCTAAAAATTTTAGAAATTCTATAGTCTAAGGTAAAGCGCACAGAAAACAACACTTAGCACACAATGTGTAATTTTTTGAGAAAACCTGCGTTTGTAATGAATTATTGTAAAATTTTTTCACAAAAATAACACATATTATTAATGCGTTTATCATTAGTATCATCACTTCTGGTCTCATTATTATCAGTATACGCATAGGTGTTGATTATGCAATAAAATAGAGTTATTAAAACACAAAGGAATAAAGCAATTAAACAGTAGTGACAATTGTAACAAACATTTAATGGTGTTTTTATTTGACGATTCATCGCCAAAACTTCTTTCTTCATCACACTTCCCAATACTAATCAATTCAATTTTAAAAATTTGTATCCCTCATCATTGCTTACAAAGATTGTCAACGAATTCATCATTTAATACTTGTCCGGCTTTTATGTTGCGAGTATTTCTTGTTTTCCTTTGATGTAATGAGTAGGGAATTGATTAACGATTTTTTTAAAACGTAATAATGTCTTATTAAAAAGGGATAAGAGACTGAGTGGAAGGCGTATTAGCTTTTTTCAAACAAACTTCAAACGAATCAAACGATTTTCAATAATACTAAACGATTACAAACGATTTTGCATCTTTTCTTAATTTACACATTTAAAATATATTAAATTAAAGTGAATGTACAAATAAAAATTTAATAATTTCTAAATTAAAAGTACAAATTGTTTTATTTGATTAAGAAAAGTCAATTCAAATGATGCTAAACGAACTTTTTCAACAAATAAAAAGTATTTTCTAGAAATAATAGAAAGAGATTTACTGAGAATATGAGAAATTTTACACTATTCTGCATTTAATTTCATAGTCTAATTAAATTTAAAAATTTTATCAAACGATTTAAAAGTTTTAATAAACTATTAACAAACGATTTTTCACCCTTTTTTCAAACGATTTTCAATTCCCTAGTAATGGGATTTGTTCTGAAATCATTTGATATCAATAATTTTAGGGCATTTTGAAAACTTGCCATCATATAGTTTGTATAGGTGTGTGTCTGCCGTGTGTCCGTCCCTTCAGTTCAAATTATGTTCAAAATTTCAAAAAATAAGAGATTTATTAAATAAAATAAATTGAATATAAACAAAATATATATTGAAACATGAAACAAAAAATTGAATATCATTAAATAAAATACAATGTGTGCATGTGATAATGTTGGGTACTTTTCTGATAATTCCATAAAATATATATGAGACTAATCAGGTTTTCTTTCGGAATTAAAACTCTCGACTGCTTCATTGGTGGAGGATAATGCGTATCATTAAATAACAAAATTATTTTTCTTTTAATAACGTGAGCTATGGATTCGAGTTCATAACTTTCAATACAACCACCGATAATTGATTGACTTTTACTGAGGTAATAAGTGCTTTGAATTAAAGCACTGAACTTGTCATCATTGTCATAATGTTTGTTAATAGATAATAGTGATCTATTTTTTTGTGATCCATAAATTACTAGAACACGGACAATGGAATGAAACTTTAAATCACAGAATAGATGCAACTTATGGCACTAAATCTACAATTTGCCTAATTTCTAATTTCAAACTCCTTAAAATCATGCGATAAAACGTTTTGCAAATTACCTGAAAACAACTAAGGATAAACTTTGTACAATCGTGACGAATATGTTTGTCTATAAAACATTTGGTTTTTATCAGTACTTGGTTTTCGGTAATGTTTGTTGCCAAAAACATTTCCACGAATGTTTTGTTAACATCCAATAGGTTTTAATGTGATCCACCGCTATCGGTATCACTACGTGAAGATGTATCGTGAAGAAGAAAAATGTCTTATTGCGTTACTAGAAATCAGAAATCACTTCCAAGAAACAATTTCGATCTAACTCTAAACAATTAGATATTTTTAAAAGATTTATAAAATTTATAATCAGAATATTAAAAAATACTTTAAAATTATTTGTCCTGAAAGGGTTAAGACACCATTTATATATTATCAGTGGAAGAAATGATAATACTTAAATTTTTTACATTTATTAACTAAAGATACAACATTTATTTATTAAAAATCGATTTAAAAACTCTATTTTTATACTCAATTTTTAAAAACACTGATACACTATGAGCCTTTAATTAGTTGAAAGGTCTTATTGCGTTACTTGAAGTCAGAATTCACTTCCACGAAACAACTGCGATCTAACATTAAACAATTTGATATTTTTAAAAGATATATAAAATTTATATTTAGAATATTAAAAAATACTTTAACATTATTTATCCATAAAGGTTTTTAAGACCAGATATATATATAAGTTGTTGAAGAATAGGCAATTTCAAAATTTTATTGAATTATTAACTAAAGATCTGAAATTTATTTGATAAAATCGGATTTTTATAATTTTTTTATTCTCGAGTTCAAAAACACTTTATACTATGAGCCTTTAATTAGTTGAAAGAACTTATTGCGTTACTTGAAGTCAGAATTCACTTCCACGAAACAATATCGATATAACATTCAAATATTTGATATTTTTATATGATTTATAAATGTAAAAAATTTAAGAATTATCTAATCTTCCACAGATGATATATAAATTGGTCTTAAACCTTTTTGGACAAATAATTTTAAAGTAGTTTTTAATATTCTGATTATAAATTTTATAAATCTTTTAAAAATATCAAATTGTTAGATCAAATTGTCAAATTGTTTAGTGTTAGATCGCAATTATTACGGGTAATTACACAATTGTTAGACAATCTCTGGTTGCGGTGCAAAGCGTTGGTTTTTTTTTAAAAACACTTAGAGATGATCTCATGGTTTAATACAAATGTTCAGGCGATAATTCTCTACTGTTTTTTGAATAGAAAAATGTCCGTCAAATTTCGACCTAGTCAAGTTTATAATTTCGACCTTAGTTTATAATTTTTCTAACAATTCCAAATGATCTAATAGTTTACACAAATGTTCAGAAGATAATTCTCTACTGTTTTTTGAAAAAAAATCTCCGTCAATTTTCGACCTAGTCAGGTGTTTCTTAGGGTATAATTTTTTTAACACTTCCAAATGATCTCAGTTTACGCAAATATTCAGAAATTATCCGTCAAATATCAAACTTTTAGTTATCCTTTAGTACGTAAATTGTTTATTAAATCAAATTATTATATATTAAAAAATCTACTAATATAACATTTTCTCGAGTTTGGTAATAATAAATCAATATACCATCATTTGTGTTCCACTCTTGTTTAAACCTGAAAAAGATTTTTGTTAATTTAAAGTAGCGCCTATATTTATTTCGTAATTCCCAACAATGTATCGCTTCACATGATTATTCCCGCTTGATTTGTGTCGCTTGTGTACGATGTATATAATTTTAGAATTGATGATTCTCTATCTTCTTATTTTTAAGTAATGATGATGGAAATCTTCCATTTAACGTGTGAAAAAATTCTATCGCGTTATTATCCTGCCATATCAATTTATATCCCTATCATCAGATGTTATATTATACGCTATTCCTAGTTTGTTACATTCACCTGTTGGTAATCCATCTGTTGGTTTTCCTTACTATAAATACTCTTATCTTTATCCATATTTACAAAATGCTCGATCGCTTGTTTATTTTGTCGAGTAAAGTAAATAAGTAATTAGAAGTATGAGTTAGAAAATTGATGTTGAAAGTTCGAGACCTGAATCTCGAATGAAACTGAATCTCTAAAATTCGCAATAATACAAATTATAACAAAATAATACAATAGAAATATTACACACATACAAAGAGTACATTGTTGTAAAATCACTACGAAAATATTTAATAAACAGAATGAACATTAAAATGCGCTCACTTTGATCAACATATCTGGTATTAAAATAAATTTTCTCAGTTAAAAATAGAATCTATTATTTAAATCAAAAATTTTCTTAGTTAAAAACATTCTTATCAGAACTTGAGAGAGTGCACACAAAAATTAGTTTTAGTCAGTGTTCAGAACTCGAACAGTGAACATCACAAATATTTATGCAGCCAAAATTTTTAGAAGATTGTTGTTAATTTTTTTCTCAACTACACATACTTTATAATACGAATTGTTTAAACAAAAAATTTTCTTATCTTAAAAATATTGTTTAGAAAAATAAATTGATACAAAAATCTTTTTTAATTTAACTAATTAAATAAAAATATTGTTATTTTTCAGACAAAAAAGCCTCCTATAATTAAATATTTTCACCAAAAAAGCCTCCTATAATTAAATATTTTCACCAAAAAAAGCCTCCTATCAATAAATATTTTCATCAAAAAAGACTCCTATCTTAAAATTTTTTCACCAAAAAAGCCTCCTATCAATAAATTTTTTCACCAAAAAGACTCCTGTCTACATCCGGACGGACAGACATGTCAAATCCAATTGCTCATTGATACAAAATCAAAGTGAGCTAAAAACGATAAATAATTTCAATTTAAATAATAAACTGAGAAAAAATTAATTTACCTGAAGTCAATTGCGAATAATTCTTGTGTTATTACTCCTAAACTAAAGAGGTCTGCTTTTGTCGTATATTTTGAGGTATTATTCACTTCAAATGCGCGATAGTTTTTAGTACCAGTATATTTAGTGTGCGATTGATCCGCAAATATGTGAAACGTTGATAAACCGAAATCAGATAACTTAACAAATCTATTATTAACAAAATTAGTTAGTAATATATTTTCCGGTTTCAAATCGCGATGAATTATGGCTGGATTTTGTGAATGCAAGTAATGCACACATTCTAATAACTCGTACAATATCTCACTTGAAATATAATAACCCACTAATGATAATGAATTGTCAGATGTTTTACATTCTTTAACGATTATATCGATAGCATGTCTTAAAGTTAGGGCACATAATTCCATTTGAATGTGCAATAAATGTGTTAAATTTGGTGAATATAGCAGATTATATGAACTGATATTTTGTCGATTTTCAGTGTCGAACGAACCGATATAATAGTTCGGTTCAATCCATGAATTAACGTATTTCACTACAAACTTGCTGTCAAGTTTGGATAAAAATGTCAATTCTTTAATAACAGTTTCTCTATTCGCTGAATCAAAGCACACCTTTTTGATTGCATAGAATTTCTTATCATCATTGCATTTCGACTTAAAAACAGTTGAAAAAGCGCCACAGCCTAGAGAACACACCTCTGAATAGCATGTTTTATATCTACTACTTTGATCGACTTTATACGATGTTTTATACGTAATTTGTTCGCACACCGCAAAAGTCTCTTCAATCGATGCGAACTCGGTTTCTTGCAAACATTTTATCGTTTTATTACCGTATTTACCGAATATAAAACATTTATTATCGAATGATAAAGCGACGCACAGCTCACTATCTAATGACGCAGCGATTTCTTTGAATCCAATATTTTCGTTAATCTTTCGTTTATTATACTTTGATGATAAACCATTAAACACCTTTTCTGAGTCGATTTTACCGCTAAAATAAATGTTTCCATCGAATGATAACATTAACGAAAAATTACTGCCGCATATTATTTGCTTTATTCCAGAAATATTTATCTTCAACGGTATGTTCACTTCTCGCCAAATGAAATTTAAGCCCAACTCCGCATAACCGATACCCAACCCATCAGTATAACCCCAACCAAACACCTCACCGTTTTCTGTCAGTGCCATCGAATGCCATCCGCCACATGATATGGCGATCACTTTTGCTGCGTTAGATATTTTGATTTTGTTTGGTATTTTCTGACACTCGTAAGTTCTGTTGTTACCACACTCTCCCCAAAAGTTTGTTCCAAACGAGTACACCTCACCAGCGTTTGTTAATGCCAGTGAAAATTGATACCCGCAGCAAATGTCAGTAATGAAGTGTTCACTCAAACTATTTATTAATTGCGGTTTACTGCAACCAATTAACGTTCCATCGCCTAATTTTCCGCACTGGTTGTTACCCCAACTATAAACACAACCAGTATCGGTAAGTGCCATATAGTGAGGTACACAACTTGTATCGTTTAGTGCCATATAGGGTGGCAGAAAGTTTCTCTTCTCTGAATAAATACCGCAAGCAAATTTAACTATAGCATGAGTTCTACAAAATATCGGAAACTTGACACGATTACCACCCGATGTATACTGATATACTGAACCATCTAGTGTCTGAAATAATAAATCATGTTTAGTTATATGATATATTTTGATTTCGTTAACGATTTCATGCTTGACCGCACTTAAGAAATTAAATATATCAATAAAAGACATTTGTTGTGATTCTTTATTAATTTTTCTTACTGTTTATTAAAAGTCAAATTTGATTGCTTTGTAGTTGACATTTAACTGCAATAAAAATATTAGTTTTTGCAGTAAGTCTATGTTGTATGAATTACCAGAAACTCATGACTGAATTATTTTTATCTAATTAAATAAAGGATCTAAAAATTACTTTTACATTGGATTATAATATTTATTTAGAATAAGACATTATTCACATAATAGTACTGTAGTGTATGTGCTTAGTCAATACACTATTACACATCAAACTATTTCTCATTTACTGTTCATTCTTAATAATTATATTTATTAGTCATTTCTTGTTGTTAGTAATCACACCAATTAATTATGACTTTGCACTATGAGTTACTTAAAACATATTACAATTCACTTATTATGTTACTATTCAAGTGTATAACACGATCTCGTGTATTATATTTTTTACGTATAAATATTATTTTTATATCGAAAATGCAGTAGTTTTCCTAATGTTAATTTACTGCTATACTTAACATAGTTTTCATTTACGTGTCTTTCTAGTGACATATTAATCTTTCAAAACCTTTACAACATAATTATGCAAATAACAACTAGGAAAGAGAATTTTACTAAAGTATACCACTAAATCAGATATTTATAGTTTAGGAGTTATTGTGCAGGAATTGTTTTAATATCAATCTCAGGTAAGATGAGTAAAAATTTTATTGTTATGTTTTATATTAAAAAATTTAGGAGTTACTAGTTTAACAAAAATCTTATAAATTACACTGATTAATAAATAAATTTTTATCGGAATAACATTTATTAGGAAAGCGATCAGTGGTATTACGATTGAATTATAGCGACAAATGCGAAACAATATTCGCGTTAATTTAAGCATTCGATAGACTTCTCTCTCATCACTCATACCAATACTTTGTGGTGAAGTGAGGCCACACATCATTTCAAACGGTTTCATATAACTCGGTGCACGTGGTTTGAGAAACTGTATCACTTGAGTCATGAATACAATCATTGAGCTCACATATTACGAAATTGATGTGATATCTGAGGTTTAGAAAGTAAAAATAATCACCGATCATCACAAAGAATTGTGTGTCCATTTTGCCGATCACTAGTGATACGAATGAACGCACGCATAACACCGCACTAATAAGAAATACTAGTATAGGATTGAAAAATGTGTGACGTTTTGGTTGTCCGATCGAAAATGGCGATAATCCTTATTTGCAGAAATAATTTCCCGAAAATAAATAAATTTTGCGGCAAACATCGATTTAAATCTAGTTTTTCTACAATTTCCGACATTTCATTGGTAATAATATTGTCGGTTGAATTGTAGTTATTAATAAAGTTGTCGACGGTTTGAAGTTTGTCAAACCAAACCGAATCGTTAATTTTTAAATAAAAATTAAACCGAAACCGAAAAATAGCGGTTAAACAGGCAAAACCGCCAAAAATGTAAAATTCAAATTTCTATCACAATAAATTTGGTAATTTAGGTTAAAACTTTTCATTTGTAGCAAATCTGGCTTTAATAGTTTGATTAAATTTAAAAGAACCAATGTTTTTAAAATAAATATCAATTTTATATTTAAAAAATAAAGTTAATTATAAAAACGTCTTTAGTTCATTCTCTTACATACTATATAAAATAGATCGCTTAAAGATAAAGTAAAAAATATTTTGTATAAATCAAAAATGCATTCAAAATAATGAATTACACTCTCAAAATTATATAAAAAGCTTGATTTTTACTATTAAAATTAGTTGGCAGTTTTGGGGTTTTAACCGCAAAACCAACATTGAAACTTATTTTAACCGCAACCGCTTAATTACAAAACCTGTCGGTTTAAACCGCGGTTTAACCGAACCGCCGACTACTTTATTTTTAAGTGTTTGTTTCTTGCAACAAATAACTCAATTATAACCACAATGTCTGATGTTTTCACAATAACACACAAATAATTCAAAATTAATGAAAAAAAAAGAATTCAAAAATATTTATATTTATATTTATTTGTAAGTAAGTTATCGTTATTTGATTAAACTAAAATTTATATTACGCTTTTAGGAAAAATATGAAAATATTGTTTACTTTAAAGTAATGTGCATTCATGTCAAATAAATGTTATGTGAATTTTTATGCTATCGATTATTTAATGTTTTTTAGCTCATTTCATAAATGGAAGAAGGCGAGCTTATGGATTTGACAAAATCCGTCTGTCCGTCTTTCTGTCTGTCTGTCTGTCTGTCCGTGTGTTCGCAGTTTTCTTAAGTCCAAGAAGTTTGCCACTTACAAGATATATAACTGAGACAAGACAGTAAAACGCTTTTAACATAAACCTAACAATCCTTATGAAAGTGAGCTCTAATATTAATGTCGTTCTTGTTTATAATTTGTTTTAGCGTAACTGTATATTAAATGAGCATTTATTTGAACAAAACAAAAAGTAATTTCTCAAATAAAAAATCCAGTAGTATATGCTTGAATAATGCTGTCAAGTCCTTATGAACTTAAAAATTAACTTTAAAATAAATAATAATCGATATAAGCATATCATTAACATTTTAATTTGTATATGTTTTTAAGAGTAAATTAAAAGCAGCTGTGTGTGTATGTGTGTGTGTGAGTGAGTGAGATAGAGAGAGAGAGAGAGTGAGTGAATGAGAGAGAGAGAGAGAGAGAGAGATTTCATTTGAGTCCACTTTCGGTAATAGACTTTTTCATTAAATAAAAGTTGTGTTTAATAAACATGAAACACACAAAACGATTCGTTCCGTTAATTCGTTTAATGCACCCTTGAATTCATTTAAAACCGGGTTTAGATGTCACCCGATTTGAGTTTTTTAGCTTTCAGTTTTATATGATAATTTATCTGAAAGTTTAATTCAGTTTAATTTAGTTTTAATGATTTTAACAATTGTTTTCTATTAAAGTTATTTTATTTCGGAAAAATAGGCGAAATAATCACAAATTAGTGCTTAATTGATTAAAATTTAGATAATGTTAGGTTAATTTTGCTAACAAATAACTCTGCAATGAATTTAAGACAATCAAGTAGTTATTATATTGATATGTTTTGCGAAACACCAACAAATAAAAAATACATTTAAAACCAAAATAAAAAAACTCAATTTATAGCAATGCCGAACGGGATCATTGGTAATACTGTATATGAGATATGAAGATGAGACCACTCGCTGAGTGGATAACACTTTAGACAGAATTACTTACTCGAAACAACAACAACAAAATGAAAAACTAATTATAATAAATTATTTTTGACTTAAAATGGGAGTCATTTATGTATTTCTTTGAGTGAGAGAGTGAGTGAGTGAGTGAGTGAGAGAGAGAGACAGGAGAGAGAGGATAGAGAGGAGAGAGAGGAGAGAGAGGAGAGAGAGGAGAGAGAGGAGAGAGAGGAGAGAGGAGAGAGAGGAGAGAAGAGAGAGTATCCATTTTTTCAGGCAGAATACTGCCCGTGAGTCGCTTGTTTATATAAATAATAACATTTTGTTTAATTCATAAAACATATTACACGGCAACTAAAATTATAACTTGGTTAATAAATTATTTAATAGTAATTAGTAGGGATTTAATTTTTCGGGACTAAAAATACGGGATTCGGGAAGTAAAATGCATCAAATTCTGGAACAAAAATCCAAAATTTTGGGAGATATTTTTTAAACTCACTTTAATAAATGTTATAAAACTTTTTAGGATTGTCAATATTCTAATAAAAAACAATATCTGTGATATATTTTTAGTTTTTTAAAGATTTTCTGTATTTATTTCTTGTTAAAGAAAAACAAGAACGATACATTCATAGAGAGCTCACTTTCTTACTAAATAATTAAAAACTTTGATCACTAAAATTAAATTAATTAGAAATATTAAGTTTATGAATTATTTTAAGAGATATAAACTGAACTCTTAAAAAGCAAACCATAATGGTTTGTGGTATAAAAAGTACGATTCATACTGCTTAACATCTACAGAACAGTTTCGCGAAAATTTCAAATCAATCTGTGTATTACCATTAGTTGTTACACCATTATTAAATAACGAAAATTCTTTATGATACATTAAAATAGAAAATATTGATTATTGTTGCGCAAGACATTCAAATTAAAATCTCCAACAATTATTAATGTATCGCTTCTAAGTTTTGCAAAACATTATTGCAGATGTCGATTCAAATCTGGTTTAGTTGTTGCTGAAGAGTTATGAACAAGAATATCAATATCTTTGATAGTAATGGAAATGCAGTTAATATACAAATTCTTATCTTGATGATTTTATATAAATACTTGTTTACAGTCAAATTTTGAATATTTTACGCAATATGCTTTCCGTTCTTAGATGTTATTTTTGAAACTAAATTGAATGATGGAATACAAAATTTTCATTATCCATTAACCATGTTTCTACAAATAGTAAAACATCTTTTGACATTTAATTTGCATCATTAAGTATATCGCCGTAAGTATTTATTAATAATTGAACATTGTGGTACATTACTTTTACATGATCAGAATCATTATCAGTGTAGTGTATGTGTCACTACAATATGACACATAACTATTCATTACTTTATATGCATTAGTCAGTATAACTAATAGTTCACTTATTGTAACACTAATGTTATAACTTTACTGTAATAACTTCAGTCTGTATTCACGTGTATAATACTTCACATGATTAATTACTGGGCCGTGACTTACTTTCAAAGTTTCCAATGGACTGGAATTTCATCTCTAAGAAACTTAATTCAGGTCATG